>JANHGB010036938.1:0-12863 GCA_026283785.1 Coracopsis vasa | reverse complement strand
CCTACCTGCCATGGGCAAGGACACCGTGCACTAGACCATGTTACCCAAGGCTCTCTCCAACGTGGCCTTGAACACTGCCGGGGTGGAGCACTTGCCACTTGTTTGGGCAACCTGTTCCAGTGCCTTTTTTTCATCCTTACACAGTAGAAGCACAGCTGTGCCGAGGGGAAAGTATAGTTCAGGCTCTTTATTAGGTTACAGCCAGGAAAAACAGCAGGGAAGGTAAACCTGTAAGAGGAAACCTTGTCAAAATTGTTAGGCTTAATATTGTTTCGAGCAGCTTAGCTTCTCTGGGCATGAGTGAGAGCAGAGGGAGGTGAAGACCCTGTGCTGCTTTTTGCAGTCTCCTGGTGTTTGGTGGAACCTGCAGGATGGTCATTAGGATGCTGTCTCTGATTTGAAGTGCTTATTCTAATATTGAGGTGTTGCTGAAAGACAAGTGTCATTGTTTGCTGTGTAAATACAGGTATATATTTTGTTGTTTGCTATATAAATGACAGATCTGGATTCTAAATTATTTTGTTTCCCATTTAGTATTTAGATAAAATTCTGAATATTCTACACAATTTTTTAAATAGAACATTTTAAAATAATTTTTATAGAATAAAATGTCAATATCAAGCCTCAAATGACCTACTACATTAAAATTACTTTTCAATACAGGCACTGTACATATTGTATTTCAAAAATGTTGGTGTTCTTGACTTGTGAATACCTGCCCACTTCAGCTGCCAGGATTTAATCAATTCATTGTAATGTGATGAGAGCTTCTTATAATAGTAGTTTATTTTGCAGACACAGATAATGTTCCTCATTACTTTATCAATGAAAACTATACTGGTCAAGTGAAAAGACAGCAGTCTCTTCCACTTGATGAGTATTAATTAAACAATGTGAAAACCCAAACCAACCTGATACACAGAAAAGGTATGATACTGATATTGTATTCTAAATGTTTTGGATAATTTAATCTTGTGAAAGATTTACTAAAATAATTCTGTTTTAACCATTTTGATAGAGTGCAAATTTCTCTCAAACTGCTTGGCACCAGTTATAAAGTACATTTCAATAGTATTATTATTATGTGATTTTTTATTTTTTTTTCCCTCAATGTAAGCCTATATGAATTTATATTCTTGCTTAACTAAGCTTGTATAGGTCATGTTTTCCTGATTTTCATGATTCCATGATTTTTGGAGTAGCCCCAAGAAAGTGATTGCCGGGGGTGAAAAAGGCTGTATTGTAAGTAGTCTTTGAACATGCAGTCCCAGCCACTATAGGGTACTTCTGGGTAACAAGTATTTGGCATGAGGAACAATAAAGACTGGTTGAGTGGAGATGTTCTAGGTAGGACCACCTATTTAAAACCTCATACATTTAGTAGTCTGTTGCATAATAGTTATGCTCATTAATTGAATTTTCAGCATGTCTCACTTTTCCTCACATCTACACCCACGCAGGCTGACTTACCTTTATCTCACTGGAAATAACTAAAGGAGTAATGGGGGAAGCATTGCTTGTGGTGCCTTTTATGTGGAGGGCTTGATCCCAATTCCACTGACACCAGCAGGAGTAATTGAATTTTTTCTCACTCCTTTATAAGGAACTGCTCCAGAGACAAAATGCAATGTTTTTGTGACCAGAGATTTCAGAGATCATATTTTGTCTTCAGATGCTCTGGGCAATTCAGAAGATTCTTTGCCTGACTAGTTTTGTAATAAATCTTGATTTTTGTGAGGTATGCCAGGTCTACATGCTGTAGCTCTTTTCAGGCTGATTTGATGATATTTCTTTTCTTGTCTCTATACCCTTTATGCATAACATTACTGACTTACACAAGATTTCTTTATGTGCCCCATTTTTAAGCCAGAGGAAAAAGATTACGATTAACCTTGTGACTCAAGGTTAAGAGAACTCAGTGTTGTTACTGCATTTCTTTGGGAACAGTGAGGCCTTCAGATTATCTTTGTTATAAATATTTATTTCTGAGAAACAGGTTTCTTAAAACATTAGTTTCTCTGTTGCCTTGAAGCAGGCTGGAGAAGATGACTTTCCATTTCTGCATGCTAGCTGATGCATTCCTGTGGCAGAGGCCCTTGTGCCAGGGGTGTCAGGAAGCAGCAGCCCCGATGGCTCCACAGAGGAAGGATGACTGTGCCCTCCCTGGCATAGGCACTCTCCCACCGTGCCTGAGGGTGAAGAGCCCAACAGAGGCTCTACAGGGTTGCGCCCTGCTTGCTTGCACTATTCCCAAGCCCATGGCTGTGCTTGCCTCTCTGCTGCTGCAGTGCATTTGTAATTTGAAATGTGGCTACATGAGCTGTGTGTGGAAAGTGCAGTTACTGTGTTTCCCTTCTAGTCATTGTGCTGTAGTCTTCATCCAGAGGGAACCCTCTGGTGGTGTTAGTGTCCTTGAGAATTTTTCTTCCAAGTTGTACGTCTTGGAGCTTAATATCGACATATATCTGTAACTCTTTTCTATTGCACACAATGTTCAGATCACAGATTTTTTTAATAAAAAATACATTTCTGTGCTTTATATCTGCACATAAACATTACTTTATGCATGTTGAAATTGGTATACAAGCAGCCATACACATGCATGCATGCAGTGTTGTTATGACAAGCTCCCCCGCACACCTCCAGTAACTGTGGACTGAAGATGTAGGTCCAATTTCCTGGGTTCACATCAGGTATTTATATGGAGAGATTTAAACTGGCAAAGAGTTTAGGATGAGGGGAGTTGTCTTTAGGGTTTGTTTTTCCAATTCTTTTTAAGGTGGAGTAGGATGAGGAAAATGATAGAAAGGTATCTGCATTAAATGCAAGGAGCTGTAAGTCACTGCTGTCAGTATCAATTGTAAGCCCTTCCCTTTCTCTTCGTTCCAAATGCTGTGTGCCAGAAACTTGTGGTAGCTGAAGAACATCTCATGTAGAGGGTGTATTTCTTTACTTTCTTGTTCTGGGACTTCAGGAACTGGTTTTGGTTTTTCTTGGTGACTATATTGACTCTAAATTTCTGTGTGGTGTTAGCAGAAACTCTCAGATTTTCCTCTATCTGGGGAGCAGGAGACATGGTGAGAAAAAGAGGTAATTAACCAGAGCTGTCAGCAGTACCAACGGTTCTTCAGGTTGTAATTAAGCTGACATGGTGTCAAGCAGCTGCTGGAGTGGTCCCACTGGTCCTTGTATCCTTTCTTTCACTGCTGTGCCAGCTGTAGACAACTACTACTTCTTCCCAAAGAAGTTTTCTGCTGGTTTGATTCCTGGTCATTGTGTCTGCAGAGTCTGCTAAGTGCTTGGGAAGAAGGGAAAGAGGGGTCTCCAGTTGCTTCTGGTTTGCAATGAGACCACCTGCAATGAGACCACCTGCCCTGAGACATCACTGTAGTGCTGCTCTGAAAATCTGAGCAGCCCTGCCCTTATCCAGGCTAATGAAGCGCTAATGAGTAACGACTCTTCTGTCATTAACAGTCATCAACTGTTAAAACTCTCTTTCCTGCCTGTCACAGCCATGATTGTCTAGTGCTTCCAAAGGAGTATTCCAGATGTTTTAAGATTTGCTCCCAGTGCCAGTTCACATTGCACTCTTAATGACCTATATATAAGCGTAACCATCTACACCATCTAAGTATAAAATCAGCTATTTGTTCAACTTTTATTAGTCTGGTGGTTTCTCATCTTGTCTTTTATAAGCGTACCCTTTCTATATGCACCCTAACCCTTCTTAGTAAGGGAAGGGGAGTTAGCATGTAGCTTTTATCTTGCTGATTCTCATATGGCATTTCCTTCCCACATCTCAACAGTTGTGCTCCACTGGCCATACCTCTGCTATGTTCTGCTGTTTGTCCCCTGTCTCTTTCTCTGCTCCATCGGTATGGCACAGCAGAGAGAAATAGAAGGATTCTGTTGGTAAGGGAGTGTCATGATTTAAAGAATAACATGGATGAGAATAATTCTGTAGCTCTGTGTTTATTAGGCTTTGTAACAATAGAAATAGATTACTAAGCCTGTTTCATGTAACTCTTTGTGCATGCATTTCTGGGCTCTTTCACTTACTTGCGACTGGTTTTGCTCTTAATTGACCATCAAAAGCAGTGTATTGTAAACCCACATGCAAGTCATAGTGCTGTTGTTGGCACAGTTTCTTCAAAACTGGAGTGTGCCATTTAAGAAATAAGCTTAGGTGAACTGTATTTTGTGCTGTAAATTTTTGTCTGCAAGATGTATCTTGCAAAATCTTCTAGAGGCTATGAAAACAGCCAGTGCTGGAAGGCCTGCTTATATGTATAAGGTTAACAAACAAACCCTAAACTAGAGCCATGGCATGGTTTTGAGCCTTGGTGCACTGCTGGCTGTACTGTTAACTGACCTGAACAGAAGTGGTCTATTCTGGGTGAGATGAAGGTAGAATAAATGTCTCAAACTGGAGAGAGGCCTTGCTGTGACATGTTGCTGCAAAAACAAAAAATGGGCCTTGATGTGTTTCAGTTGTTAATATTTGCCCTGTCCATGCTTTCTTCTGTGCAGAGACAGCAGTACTTACCAAGAGGATAGCACAATGTACAGGTTTGTGTCTCTGGAGATCAAGGCTTGGACCAGCAGCTTCACTGAGAGGAAGGCAGGGTTTAGATTATATTTGTATTATAAGGTTAAACTTTCTTGTTTCAACTGCTATAGCCTCCTTACTTGACATCATGTCCTTATTTAAAGTGCTTTCACTTCCTTGTTTAATACCACATCAGATTCAAGATTGTACCATGTCTCGTTCGTAGGTCTGTGGGAGTAGTTATGGGTACAGTTTGACTTTGGTGATAATGACCTCTTGTAGTAGCTGCTTTGGGGTGTAAACATCCACAGCAATTTTAGAAGAGGATCTTGGCAAGGTCTCTTACTGTCAGAGGAAACTCTAAAGCCCATTTGTTTGACTTCACCCACAGTGACAATAGGACTGGCTGACCAGAGGGCGAAGTAAGGTGCCTTTGGGAAGTACTTGTTTCATTCTGATGAGTACTCAAAAGATCTAGTGGAAAAAAATATGCATTGTCAATTACAAAATGGACAAAAGTTACCAAAGACTTTTTTTTTTTCTTCCTTTTGCATATGTTTCTTAGTTTAAAATGTGTGTTAGTCTTGATTGACCAGCCTGGCTGAAAATGTATGTGCTGATTAGTGTAACTTTGGAGTAATTCTTAAATATATGCGAGAAGTATACTTGGTTGAGAGATAGTATAACAGAAGAAGAAAGACACATTCAGGCAGATAATGTCAACATTTTGTAAGATAAATTTCAGTAGTGTAGTGGGCTAAGATATTTATCATGCTCAAGATCAATTTATATGTGGAAACTGGTGTAGAATCTGAAAGGTAACTTAATGTGATAACAGGCAATTCTTATCCTCAGCTATTCTCAGCATTAAAATCTGTTGCATGAGTTGCATGGCATGATGCTATAATGTGGATAAGCATTGATGCCCATCAGCAACCTGTTCCATGACTTACCTAATAATCCAAATGACTCCTGGCGTCCCATATAAGGAGTAGGCAACACTTAATCTACTATTTTTTGGGTAATGGTTATGAAAACAAATGTTATTCTTAGAGCTGAAAGAGTCTGGATTTTAGTTTTGGGTTGGTTTGGGGTTTTTTTTGTTGGTTGTTTTTTAATGGAGAGCTGTATAGGGATATCTGATTTTACCTCCTGCGTAACAGAATTAAATCAGTTTAAATGCAAGTTTCAAGGAATTATTTAATTCAAGTGTGTTTTGCAGAGCTGTTCCTGTTTGTATAATATTTTCAGCTTCACTGGGCAGTTGGCAGGTACTACAAGTGTAACTTAGGCAACAGAAAAGAATATACTTACCAAAACTTAAAGTTACCCATGACATTGGTGGTGGTGGTAGTATTTAGTGTTGCATAAAAATAGTTGCAAATATTCAGGACTTTTTTTCACCCAGCTCATTAAAAATAGGAATTTGTGTGTAAGTATTCAGAAAATATTAAAGGGCAGTCTAGATAAGTAAATTTAACTTGAAAAGAATTGCATGTACACAGTGCTGTAATGGGTTTGTTTTTCCCTCATAGCGGAAGCGATTATGGAACGTGGAATGCCCGTCCTTCCCAGATGAGACATCCCTACAGCTGAAAAAATCAAATGTCAGGACATCAGTGGCTGCTGCTTCAGTTTCCAATGCGTGGCTTAGGTGTGGGGATGGCTTTCAGAGCACTTCAGTGCTGGAGGTAAAAGGCTGGCTTAGTGGTGTAAGAAGAAGATGTAAACTGACAGTAAACCAATTTCCATGCTTGACTGCATTACAAGATGTTGCCCTTTTTTGTTTCCCAATGAACAGCATATTTTTACAAATGTCAAAGTAGACAAAAATGGAAACCGAGGTTACAGGAGGGCATTGTCTTAACTTGTTGTAGTTTTCTGAGCATAGGTTAACCTTTTATATTCTACATAACACTTATCAGTTGGAAAATTTCAATGATACACTAAAGGATACAAAAGTTATTTGATTTTTGGGATGGAATGCTGCATTTCCTATAAAATATAGAGCAAAGACTCTAGTTCTCATCTGAAGATTTTTTTTCTAGGTAGAGTCAACTAGGTTGGAAAAGACGGTTAAGATCATCAAGTCCAACTGTTACCCCAGTGCTGCCAAGTCCACCACTAAACCATGTCACTAAGGGCCTCACCTACGCTGTTTTTTTGGGGTTTTTTTTGGTTTTTTTTGAACACTTCCAGGAATGGTCATTCCACCATATCCCTGGGAAGCCTATTCCAATACCAGATCACCATTTCAGGGAGGATATTTTCCTTAATATTCAATCTAAACCTCCAGTGATGCAGCTTGAGGCTGTTTCCTCTTATCCCATCACTTGTTTGGAAGAAGAGACCAGCCACCTCCTCTCTCTATCCTCCTTTTAGGTTGTTGTAAAGAGTGATAAGGTCCCCCCCTTGAGCCTTCTTCAGACTAAACAACCCCAGTTTCCTCAGCCATTCTAAAGAGTATGCTTGCAGTAATGAATTCACTGTATAAAATCCTGCTTTTTGATGACCCTGCAGATCTAGGTGCAAATGCTCTTTTGGATCATATTTCAAATTATACTTAATTTTTGTGTGTGTATTGGTCTCATTGGTCATGAACAGAGATGGTTGTTCAGCCAGCATTGAGAAGTGCTTTGTGCTGAAAATCCTCTTCAGTCAAGGTGCTTTTCCATTTCTTCCTCTGGTACTGAGCAGTCAGTGTTGCATTGCTTGTGGGATTTAATAAAATCAGAGACAGGGTCAGTGAGTGCTTCTTTCTGTAACCCTTGATCAGGGCACATGCTTTATCAAGCGTGCTCTTCCTGCCCACTTTTGACATTTTAGTGCTGAAAATACTGGCTCTAGTTCTTCACAAGGGTCAGATGTGAATTCCTGTCATAGGCATGAGAAGTTCATATTTTCCAAAACAATGAAAATTCAGATTTTGTGATATTCTCATGCATTATTACTTCATTTGTTATATTGCAGTCTAGTAGAAGATAGAAAAACTCACTTGAAATTGTGCTTCTAAGTTGTGGTGGGTGAATAGCAACAGTTTTGAGTATATTGCTACATGTTAAAATTGTCTTTAATGTCCTGGTGATTAAATCTGTCTCTTTTTAATATAGTCCCTGAGACCTGCTGATAAGAAATCCAGGATTAAGAAGCATCTTGGAGCACTGTTAACATCTGCTGAATGTGCAGCGGGTATGTTATAACTATTTCATGTTAGTGCTGCTTAGCCCTTTATCAAGTTAGAAGTTGGCTCAAAATACTGTTTGCTTTCTTCTCTGTTATTGTAATCAGAAGCTAATTTTGGTAAGAGACACAGTTGTGATGCTATTGCGATTGGGCTTCTCTATTCACCTGGAGTGCCAGAAGTATATCCTGCAAAGCTGCAGGCAGTTCAGCTACTGCTCCTGAGCAGGTGAAAGAAGCATTGTTAATGCCGTATCTAGGGCGTTTTCTAGCAGGGACAGGATATTTAAATTCTTCACATTTTTAAGAGGAGAATGAAAAACAACCCTTAGCTATCTAGTCAGTGGGTGAATTTTTTGTTTCTTCTGCTAGAGATAAACAAGCAGGCATGAGAGAAAAACAGATACGTTGTAAGTAGGAGCAACAACAGACAGAAAATCAGAATTTTGCCAACCTCCTGCTTTCATTGTCTTCTATATGCACCCGAGTCTGTTAATATTGTGAATAAAACCCAAAGAACTCTAGGTATAATGAAGAGGAGAAGGACTTGCTAATTCCCTCCAGTTTTTCCCTTTTTGAGGAGAAGAAAAAGAGAAGTGGCTTCTTCATCCTTATTTCTGCTTGCTCAAGCACCTCTGCTGCTTTCTGTTGGACACCTTTTGGGGTTCAAAATTGTACTTCTCTAGATTTCTGAAAAGAATCTTTGTGTGTTGCAGAAGTTGTGGTTGTGTTTCTCTCTTCTGGGCCCTCCTGCCTAATTGCAAATCTCCAATAATTGTCTAATTTTCCATTTACCTAAAAAGCTTTAGTAGTGGTAGAAAGTGCAAAGTTCTGCCTTCCTATGATTGCGAATTAGGTATGGTCCATGCATCAATCCTTTTCTCCTTGTTATTTAAAATAATAAAGATATTTTGAATTCAAATGTCTCACTCCAAAATGCAACTCTTATTTGTTATTCTTGAGAAGCTTAAATTCTTTTTCTCTCAGGACAAAACCAGAGAGCAATCTCTGCTGACGGAGTACTTTCAGTCTTTTGTTGTTCTTTGTATAAAGTAGGAGAAATTCCAGACTCAGAGTTCAAAAGACAATCTTTATTTAATCCACTTACCATTTTAAAAGGACACATGTGGGAGCATTAGGGCTCTATAGAAGACTGTCAGACACTGTATGTCAGAAGACTGTCAAACACTGTATGTCTTCACTGTGGTGAAGGACAAAGTGATAGCCTCATTGTATAAAATGAAGTGTGAGCGTTTATTGTGGAGAACCAAAATAAAAATAATGCATGTATGTGTAAGAAGTATGTGTGAGTTAATGCTCCAATATTGCTGTCTGCCTGGTGACAGACTTGATACTTCTTTTCCAGTTCAAAACCAGTATTATTTAAGAATTTTAAATTTAACAAAATGACATTTCTGTGACAATCTAACAGTTTGCAATTCTTTTTAATAGGATCTACTGCTGCCGAAAGCTCTAAGGAAGCTGAGGGCATAACATGGACCTCTAGTGGCAGCGATTTTTCAGATGGTGGAAATGAAACATTGGTTCCAAGGTTGCAGACTGAAAAAATTGATGCTTCCAAAATAGAGGATTTGCCTAGCAGTCATGAGGACAGAAGCAGTGAAGGTAAGTTCAAATGCAAGCAGATCTGTCATATGCTGAAATGAAATGACTCTGAAGTAATTCTGACAAAACATGATCTAATCCTAATTTGGTTAAATCAGTTGGAGGTTTTTTCCATCAATTTTTAATACAGCATAAGCTCTTAGTATAAATCATGTACAAAAAAATTTGGACCTTGGAATAAATGAGCATAGTTGAGCAGATTAGACAGCATCGAATAAAGCATGTCAGTTCATTTCAATATATTACAGTTCATTTGTACTATTTCTGTCTCTGTGCTGTGGTACAGATACTGTGCCACAACCTGTTTTGCAAACCTGGTTTGCTGTGCAGACAGCCATGAATTTTATTCTTAGGACTTCCATTCTAAGTCATGGAGCACAGGACAACAGCAGGGACAGAAATTGATTAAGAAGTGCAGCCAGAGACTGAAAAAATCTTTACTTGTGTGCTGTTATTTAAGCATTAATTAGGATAATGTATAATTTGCATTAGAACTGCAGGGAGGTATTTTCAATGTGAAAAATAAATCAGGGTAGCTTTGTAATACTTAAGCTAGATCTGAAGTATTACAATTAGACTTCACATCCTGGAAGTCTGGCAAAGTGTTCAAACACCACTGTGAGTTGAGCAAATGAATTGACTGATTTACTTCTTGTTTGATGTGTTGAGGCTTCAAGTAAATATGCTCCCTATGTTTAAAACAAAAATTCTTAATCTTCTTCTTTTCATTCATATTCTTGTCATTGATACAACACTGTTGTTGACCTACCTATTGGTCACCTTTTGTAATTCCTAGTAATTTCCTTTCCTTCTTTTGGAAATGGAAGGACTACAATTTTCTAGACTGCAATCTAATGCTCACCAGGAATCTTTCTAACTTGTCATTAATATAATTCTATTGGACTTGTCTCCTGCAAGTATATCCTGCAAGTTTTAATCTTTAATTCTCTCCATCACACAGATGTGTTTTTACTCTTGTAAGATAGCAAAACTTGTTTCTTTGTGTAGACAAAGAAACCCTGATGCATTATGTATCTGCTTGAAGGTACTGAGGAAATAAAATAATTTCCCGTTTTTCTTCTAAAACCCAGAATATATTGAAAGCAGTTACTGAAAACAGTGGGGAGTAAATGAACTGTAATTTCCATGCTTTTCCAAGTAACCATCTTATACACTATGTACATGTTTACAGTATTGTACGCATGTATCTCTGTGTGTGTGCATGTGTAGGTACAGTTGTAAGTATGGCAACAGTATCTGAGAAAGCCTTTTTAGAAGTGACATGCGCTTTTCACATGAAGTTCACCTACAGAGACAACTTTAGCATGATAAGATAAAACTCATTGCCTTGTATTTAATTAAGGAGTTCATAGTCCTGCCACGAGTTGCAGGCAGCTTGCTGCACATCTTCTGCAAAGACCTCTGTGTTCTGCCTCGTCACCCATGTCTGTGTTTAAAATTTCTGGTGAAGCTTTCTCGTACTTAGAGACAGAAATGCATTCATGTGTGTGGAAAAAACAGGCAACACCAGAGCTGTTTATTTCTCTGGGTGCCTTCAGAGCTTGGAAGTTCCATGAAGAAACTAGTGACTTAGACTATAGTGGTACTGCCACAGTTCCATAGGTTTGTACAGATGTGTGGAGCGTTCTGCAGGTGCCTCCTTTCTCTGCTGCCTCTCCCCTACACACAGCTCTTATGGTGTTAGAAATGTGCCATTTACAGAAGCAAAAAAGCAAACCCGAAAAAGCTTTCATCCATTCTCCTCCAAACATGCTCATTAATACGAAATACATTCTTCCTCTCAGTACCTTGTGGCACTTGGACCTGAAGGGTGAAGAGGCTGCTACAGCAGCTCAGGCTTCCACTGCCTTCAGTAGCTCCTCAGAGGTATGAGGTTATTTGAAAATACTGTTTTTCCTTGTGCCTCTTTCTGTTGAATTATCCTAGACAACCTTCTTCCTGATGTGCTTAGAGGCTTGATTTGCAGATGTGTGTATTTAGCTGTGGTGTTTTAGGAAGTGGCCATTTCAACTAGCTTTTTCATTTCTGTGAGGGGGTTACCACTAATAGCAGATGTTAACTTACACTAAATTTTCAGCTATTCCAGATCACTGTCTGGGGTGTTTGCTTACAGCAGTTAATTTCTGAACGGGTGCCCTTGTAAATCAAATGCAACTGGGCAACCCCCCCCCCCCAAAACAAAGCACTTAACCCTAGGAAAACTAATAACTACTAAACTAAAAATCCCTTTCCTACCTCAGCAGTAAAATATATGGCCTCTTTGCCGGCAGTGCTTTGAAATCTTATTTGTATGTAATTTTTGTATCTTTTTCACAGAAGATTGTCTGCTTCTAAAAGTTAGATTTTATGAGAGACAGGATTACAAAATAGTTAAAGATCAGTTGAACATATGCAAAAAAAAGTAACATTGCATTTGTTTTCTCAAGTTTGGGATAACTGTAGTGTTACTCTGACCTCATGGTTATGAATAATACATGGTGATTAAGAAAAACTCTTTATACAAATACTGTATTTCAGATGACTTGGAGTTCATTGACTGGGAGAAGGATAGTGATTCCACTAATAAGTGTGATGGATCAGGAAAAGACAACAGCTCACTGGAGATATCAGACTCGGACTCTTGCACAAATCTTAATTCTTTGCCTGTCAAAGAGGAGAATGATGGGAATGATGTGCTTTGTAAGGTAAGAAACTGTTTGAAGGGAGAAAAAAAAAAGCTTCTACTAGAATTATGGAGTATATTAATATTTGATTGTATTTAATTTGGAGGAAAGTGAGGATTTTGTTTACCTTATCTTTCCAGAAGGAATTCTGTACGCAAGAATCTTGCCGGCTAAGATTTAGTAGCATTTTATGGTAGCATTATATATTATTATTACATATGTTACATATATGGAGAAAATATAATTTTATTTCTAAAGAAGGCATGCTGTGTCAACCATAGAAGAAATAGAAGTTTTTATCCTTATTTAGTGTCTAACAGTGAAATGACTTGTATTAAAAGACCCCAGACTTGACAGTATGCTAGGCACAGTGACATTTAACCTCTGGCGCTGAAGGCTGGCTGCATCCTCCAGTGCCTGCCATGCTCCCCAGTATGCGAGGCAGAGACTCACAGCCGGGCTACCCAGCCGGCTGGGGCTGGCACCCGCGGGCAGGGTGGAGGGACTGGGTTTGCCTGGCCTGGGGGAGGCGGAGGAGCCAGTGGCCTTCTCGGAGGAGCCCAGCGAGAGGGCTTGGGGCAGCGGGAACGCGCTGGACGAGGCGGTGGCGGAGAGCCGGGAGGAAGCTGGGGGCATTGCTCGGGCAGCCGTGGCGCTGGTGAGGACTCGCACAGCCGCCTGCCTGCGTGCCGGGTCCCCCCGAGCCCGCTCTGTCGGGCGGCACTGCCGGTAGGGCCCCGGCAGAGGGCGCCACAGGCCCGGGCAGAGCCCCTTCTCGTGTGGCAGCTGATCAGCTTCTCTCACGGCTCTGTTACTTACCTGGA
>JANHGB010036936.1:0-12720 GCA_026283785.1 Coracopsis vasa | reverse complement strand
AACAGATGAGGTAGCGATTTTGTCCTTTTATTTTTTTTTAAATACAGCTTAGTGTGCTGTGAGTTTTGTACATGTGGCACAATGAAAGTGTGTGCATATATATACATACACATGTGTATGTATGTACACACACATATCTATGACAAGACTACTTAAATGACAAGTTTTTAATTTGATTTTGCTGACAAAGATAAGATTTGCCTTTTTTATAAGGGGTTTGTCCTTTGGCAGCTTCTGGCAAAGACAAGGAGGAAACTGTTTAAGCAAGAGAGCTGTGGGCACAGTCCTTTCCAGCTGGTTTTGAAACTGTCAGAGAGCAAAAGCCTGAAATATTCCACATTGCGCTGAGAATTTATGCCAAGAATTAAAAACATTTCTCATCTCCTGGTTTTGTGAAGCTGAACTTGGCTGTTCCTTCTCATGTGA
Organism: Coracopsis vasa; assembly: GCA_026283785.1. NCBI lineage: Eukaryota > Metazoa > Chordata > Aves > Psittaciformes > Psittacidae > Coracopsis > Coracopsis vasa. The sequence continues at coordinate 12,294 of JANHGB010036936.1, read as the reverse complement.
ATTTGGCTTGAATAGTATCAATCACCACACAGGGGCTTTGTCTTTCACTATTTTCCTTTGCTGCTCTTTCTACCTAGGTGCAGCACATTTTTCTCGTGGTACCACACCTGTAGGGAAATGAGGTTTCACTCTTGACAATCTTGGCTGGTGTTATTACACTTTCATTTGCCAGTGTATTCATAACAAATATAACACTTCTGTTAGCTAACCCTTAAATCAAACCTGTGACCATCTGTGCAATAAATAGCTTAACCAGGACACTTTCTACCTGACTGACTTTTTGATTGGAAGAAGCAATTTTCACCTTTTTTTCTTTCTTCTCACTTTAAATACTTCTCTTGTGGGAGGTTTTCCCTTCCTCAGTGAGCCCAAGCAGCATGTACTCCTGCATCAGGATGATAAATCTAGAATAGGATAGGGTGGGACAGGATAGTCCTGTTTTTCAAGGTAGAAATGACAAGAAGTTTTTGAACATTGAATAATTTAGTCTTTTCCCTTGTCTTTAATGAAACAATCAATCTCTTATAATGCATTATAATGAATTCCAAGAATTGGTCTGAGTCAATGTCTGAAAACTCCCCCATGTATTTTTCTCTATGGCTGGATGGAAAATCAATATTAAGACTTTAGTTAGCTAAAAGTTGATTTCAGCTGGGGAGCATTTGCTGAAGCAAGATGTCACCTCTGGGAGATAATTTATACCATAGAAAGAAAATCTTCAGCAACCTCTTAAAGATAAAAATGCTGCACAACATTTGCTCAGCAGCAAAGACAAGGCTTTGCTCTAATACTTTGCACTTCATTCATCAGCAATCTCAGCTCTAAACAATATGTCAGCCAGGGGGCATTAGCCACAACTTTTTAACGAGACAGAACTGCTCTAGAATTGGCAGTATTTTGGTTTATGTAAAGCACTTCTGTTTTGAAAATATTATACATAAACTCCACAATGCTTTAGATAACTGACTGCATATGTTGCCTCATGAAATATGTGCTGTTCTTGATGGCAAATGTACTTTGTAACAGAGTGAAGTTCTGAAGAGTATGCAAAACTGGTTTTAAAGCAAGCCATAAATCACCAAACTTTAATTTTTGACCAAATAATTTTAAGTATTTATATTATGATTAAAGCAAGTTGAAATCTTGGGCAGGGGAAGGAGTCAGGACTCAAATTTTCAGCCAGCTTCTGCACATACCCTGTAGGTATGTCATAGTTACGAAGGAGATGACTGAAGCTCACACTAGAAACAAAGCTGCATTTACACCTTGTTAGGATATAGTAAACATTCTTCAACGTTTCTTGAAAGTTTTATATTAAAGTATGATATTACAAATTTCTAAAACAACAACTCATCTCTGGTTTTATTAGAGGATGGAGGGGTTTGACTTGAAGAAACTTGTCAGCTCAATAATCATTTGGAGTTCTATGCAGTCATGGTTCTTGCTATAGAGAGACAATCATTCACACTGCACTGATCTCTAGGCACTTTCTGATATCACCAAACAACTTCCAGATTGTTGCCCTTCTTTTACTTGGTGAACTACAGTAGTCTTTTCCCAATTGCCCACCAGATAAAGACTTGATGTCAAACTGGAAAGCCAACTGGTATTTAGAGCCTGTGTTATGGTATTATATTTTATACTGTAATATTTTCATCTATTTTACCATTTGTTATTTTAGTAATCAAAGTTGTTTCTCATCCATGTTGCAACAGAGTTAAAGCATCTTAAAACTATAAATTACTTCATCAAGTAGTTTAAACCTAAATTCCCCTTCTATCTCTTACATTCTTATTTTCTTTACCTTGGAAGTATTTCAATATGCTAGTCTTACATTCATGGGAAAGATAAGGTGGTTAGATCATTGCTAGAAGCTTGGTCAAAAAACATCAGAAAGTCTGGTTTCCATTCTGAAGCCAAGGAAAAGCAGATTTCTCATGATTAATCCCATCATCAGGTGTTTGTGAAATAGAACTGGTGTTTCCTGGCCAGCCTTCATGAGGATTCATGTGGCAGAAGTGTGTGTCAGGATTCAAAAGCTGTAACTTTGCTCAGCCCCACTCTTAAGAGCTTTTACAGCTGTAGAAGGGTCTCTCTTGAGTTTGGTATTTCTTTAAATAAAATAATTTTCTTCAAAGCCTAGGAAATTGCAATTGCAAAACTGAAAGAATATTTATTTTTCATTAAAGCCAGGTTGCCAAGCATAGAAAATAGAGATCAGGATATCTACACAACTATCATTTGTCTCCCTTCTGTCTATACATGATAGTATAGAATTATAGAATCCTTTAGGTTGGAAAAGGCCTGTAAGATCATCAGTCCATCCATTAACCTATCACTGCCAAGTCTACCATTAAACCATATGCCTCAGTTCCACGTCACATCTTTCAAACACTTCCAGGAACAGTGATTCCACCACTTCCCTGGGAAGCCTTTTACAGTGCTCAAAAACCCTTTCAGTAAAGAAATTTTTTCTAATATCCAAACTAAACCTCCCCTGGTGCAACTTGAGGCCATTCGCTATTGTCCCATTGCTTGTTACTTGGGAGAAGAGACTGGTACCCACCTCACTACAACCTCCTTTCAGGTGGCTGTAGAGTGTGATAAGGTCCCCACTGAGCCTCCTTACTCCAAGCTGACCAATCTCAGTTCCCTCAGCTGCTTCTCATAGGACTTGTGCTCCAGACCCTTCACGAGCTTCATTGCCCTTCTCTGGACCCACTCCAGCACCTCAATGTTTTTCTTGTAGTGAGGGACCAAAACTGAACACAATATTCGAGGTAATTATGATAATCTTTAATTAGATGACAGCCCATTTTACTCTTCCTACCAAAAGGATTCCAGGTCAAGCGGGACAGAGGAAGGGCAATGTGCAGAGGAAGACTCTGAGCTGTGTAGTGGTCACTCCTGATCATAAGAGCAATCCCTCCCTTGTGAAAGAAGTCGGAAAATGTACAGTACATGAAGGAAAAGGATCTCAGAAAGAGAAAGAGCATGATTTAGTCTATAGCACACTACCCTTAAGAATGACCCCTATCAGAGAGCTCCATCTGGATGTCAGGAAAGCAGCAGAGACCTCTACAGATAGCAGTGAAATCTGAGCTGATCTTTCAGCAGAACTTTCTCTTCTACTGTCCAGAAAGAACATTCACAAGCAGCAATGCAGTGGAGCACAGTGATTTCATAGATTCATAGAAGTCAAAACTTTACAGGTTCCGAGAAACACAGAAACACCAAGAAAGCCACAAGTTGCTAATAAAAACATATAGCAGTTAAATTACAAATTATTGCTGTAACCAGAGATATTAGATGATTACACTGAAACAAAGATATTCTAGAATTTGTGTCAGATGTCCCAAGTGAGATTGATTTCATTTTCTGTTTTCAGAGAAATGCAATATGAACAAGGAAAGCATGAATCAGTGAAGTTCTACATTCTCAAATTATTTTTCAGGTTGTAAATTTTGTAATAGTTTACAAACCTTCTCTCTAATATTTTTAACTCATCATCATACTCAGTTACCATTAGTGTTATAAAAACCAGTAAGCTATTTCTTTCCTCAAAGGAAACAGATTAATATAATCTAGATATTCTACATAACGTATATGATCTACATATAGAAACTGTATAGATTTATCAATATCTTTATTAATCTAAACCAAATAAGGACATTTTTTCAAACTAAAGAAAAATCAGTCCTCCTTTCTCTTAGAATGTTCTATATTTGGTCAAATGATTGTGCTGTTTCACTGCTTTTGGGACAGGAAAACTTCCCAATGTCTGTTTCTAGCAGCATAGGATGTTCTGTGCCAGGTCTACACACGATCTGTGGTGTGTCTGGTAATTTGGGTTGGGAAAAATATAGTAACTGTGTTTTCAACAAATGGAAAACTTTCAATTTTTTCAAATGAAAAATGCAAATGTTCCTTTTGTATTTGCTGTTTGTATTCTCAGTGCTTCTGTGTATTTCCAGCTCTCTAACAGGCATAGCTGCCTGGCTTGCAATAAATGCCTGGATGCTGCTCTGGCTAAACCTGGCTCTGGTTTTCCCAGCAATGAAAGCAAACACTAAAGTTGGTAACCTTGAAGAGGACTGCTGCTGCCATGGGACACAGAGAGGTAGGGACAGGAGAAATCTTGCAGTGAAAAGCACAAAGAGAGAAGCCTCTTGACTGCAAGGTGTCAATAATGATTCACATCACTGTTGTGTCTGTACAACTGGTTTGAAGAGTTTTCTTCAGCATCCTAAAACTCTGCAAAATACTCAGGTTTTCTGTTTACTTCATTAAAATGTGATCCAAGGTTGACCCAGTCTTACCACTCAGGAAGACCTGAAAATCCTGTATTTATTTTCAAGAAGAAGTAAACAGGCTATGCTGTGCAACTCTATGGGTTAATAAGTCTGATTCTGTTTAATTATGACAGATCATGGCTCTTCCTGGTGTCTTAAAAGCAAAATCTTTATCATTAAGTCTTAAAGAGTTTTTCATTTTGAGCACATCTTTATTTCCATCAAAATGACTGACTTTCTTTTGTCATAGAGAGCAGTATCAGTCCCTTTTTCTGTCACACAGAATGAGGGTTGTTTTTTTCTTGTTTTGGTTGTTATTATTTATGTATTTAAAAAAAAAAAAAAGAAGGAGGAAATAGAAAAGGCATAAAAAATGAATATTCCACTACCCAGCTTATTCTGTCAAGTACAAGAGAAGGTGATGATGAAAACATTTCAAGAGACATGTCTTTCCTGTTTAAACACTATACACTCTGCATCTCTTCTTTATCTAATGCAGATTGCAGTCTAAAAGACAGCAACTGACCATCATCATTAGATCACAGCAGACACATGTACTGATCTTTCTGAACTAATTTTCTCCTTGCATCCAAATGGGTCTGTCACGAAAATGATAGGAGAAAAAAAAATATTGCGCAGAGATTTAGACAATGAATTGTAATAGGAAGATTTTCAAACTGAGATCAGACATCAGGATATTAGCAAGTTAAAATGTGCTTTGACAGCATGGAACATATTGAGAGTTCACTTCACACTCTTTTCCCATACAGTCATTCCCTAACTGGAAAAAGGGAAAAATAACACTGATTTTTTTAAAAAGCGAAAGGGAGGATCCTGGGAAATACCAGTCAGCCATAAAAATTGCCAGAGGACCGGAACCTCTCATATGAAGAAAGGCTGAGAGAGCTGAGGTTGTTCAGCCCAGAGAGGTGAAGATTCTAGGGATGCCTTTCAGTATACAAAGAGGGATTATAAGAAAACAGAGAAAAACTTTATACCAAGGCCTGTTGTGAGAAGACAATGCATAACAGTTTAAAATTGAAAGAGTGTAGATTTAGACTACATATAAGGAAGAGCATTTTTTACATGGAGGGCGGTGAGGCACTGGCACAGGTTGCCCAGAAAAGTTGTGGATGCCCCATCCCTGGCAGTGTTCAAGGACGGGGCTTGGGCAACCTGATCTAGTGAAAGATGTCCCTGCCCATGGCAGCAGATTCGGACTAGGTGATCTTAAAAAGTCCCTTCCAACCCAAACCATTTTGTAATCATATGATTCCAGCTCTTCCTGGGGGGTTGATCATCCAGTCATACTGCAGAATTTATGCCTTAATGATGCACAAGAAAAGTCTGTTAAAAGAATATTAGCTAAGTTGGAAGTCCAAGCATTAAAAATGTAGGAAAAGGCAGAATTAAAGTTGCCTGTGAAAACTAATCTTGCTGCATAGTCAATGTGGTGCAGTTAATGCTAATATTGATGTGTCTACATGCTGCCAGAGTCATGGTGCTCATCTGATAGGTACTCAATAGTCTCATTGGTGCTTAACATAGCCTTAAGCAATTTGTATGGCACACTACTTGAGTTGCACTCTAAAAACACTGTTCCTAAGGTCTCTGTGGGCTTTTATTTCCCCACTGGAAAAGAAGATTATATTAACCCTACTTTGAAATTAGGATAATGAAGTAAAAATTCCACCTCAGGGCGTTATTGGGCTCCCGTTTGCATGGGACATGAGGCAGATGTCTTGTTCACAGGCTTCACAGCCACTCTGACAGTATGGGACCACCTCAAATGTGGGAAGCCAGTGTTTGCATGCTGTCATTTAAGCCCAGCTGGTAACTCAGAACTGTTCCTACCAGGAATAGTGTTCCTACCAGGAATAGTGTTCCTACCAGGAATAGTATTCCTACCAGGCTTTGAAACAGCACTGCAGCAGCTACTAGGAAGGAGGAAAATGATTGCCACTGCTTAACCCAGGACACTGCATCAGGTCAAAGGAGCATACAGCTCTGTATGACAGTCCAGCCTCCTCCGCAGACCAAATTCCAGCTAGCGCCACGGAGCCACCAGGCCGATGAGCAGCCCTTCATTTAAAGGTTTAATCCCAGCTCCAAACTACTGGTGGTTTTTGTTGGGATTGTTGAAGGATTTCTAACAGAGGCAAAACAACATGTCCAAAACTCATTTTGCTGAAACTTTCATTCCTAAGGCAAAATAACGAAAGTAAGGCAATTCAGACTGGGGCTGGTGTCTCTAATAAAAATGCCTGGACCAGAAAGTAAGGTCTGAAATGCCTTATGGTAAAGTGTTGTGGTGTCATCCTTGCAATGTAGGCATTGCTAATTTTATTGCACAATGCATGAATATGATAAACAATATTGCCATGCATAACAGAATGGTCATAATGCTACAGTACTCAAAGATCAGGCCTTTTTTTTGGCCAACGGTTTATCTGCATACCAGCTCTTTGACTCTGACCCACCTCCAAAATGTTTCTTCCAAGGAAGCCAAGCTTTTGGAGGGTACCAGCAGCTACAGGAACAGAGATTGGAGTTTAGTGGTCAGCATGCTATTAATATCTAACAACAGCATATGAGGATAGCTGCCTGGTACCATATCAGGCAGTATCGGAAATACTATTTTATGAAGGAAACTGTTCCAGGAAATGTTTTGACTCTGTTTTATCTTGGTGCTTTCACAAGTGTTTTGGTATGACACCAGGGTGATTTTGATTTCCTTGGAACATAGTAGTGAAAGGGAGAAATAATAATTTTTTCTATATCAGATAATCACTGAGACCTATCACATTACATGTTGAAGGCAAAGAAGGGTATGAAAGGGTATGAAGGGCTCTTGTCCATGAAGGGCAAGAAAGAAACATGTGACCTCGGTTTACACCAAGCTCAGAGCATGGGCAGGTGGGGAAGGCGAACATCTGCCCCATTTCTGTTGCAGGAGACTGGACATAGTGAATAGGAGAGAAATGAAGTATTTAAGATATTTAGGCAGATCGCTTAGATGCTCTTCTCCAACTGAGGGAGATTCTGTCTTTTCACTGAATGAGTATCACAGATGTGATTCAGTTTTTTAATCTCCCTCCTTCTTTGTCAAACTCTGCACTTCGATGCATCCCCTGCAACAGTCAGAGGTTGTGCAGGCTGACTGTGGTGCTGGCTCCCACCCAGCAGCTCCAGTATCCCCAACTCAGGTAGCGACCAAACTGTTCAGGAGCCCTCCTCCTCGGTGCATGGAGAAACTGGCTGGGAGTGGCCCTTATTAGCATGTTGCAGCCATTTTACAGATCAGTGATGACAGACATAACTTTGGCTCATTACATCTTCAGTTTACCCCAGGAAAAAAAAAAAGCTCTGTATGTCTTTCTGGGGCCACAAAGTTTCCTGGTCCTTGTAAGAAACCAGACTAGATAGTGGTACAAACCATCCCAGCTTGGGAAGGCATGGACCATACTGATTTTCAGACTGGGATTCCCGTGGATCACATATTGCTTGTAAGCTGCTTAAACAGACAATAAAGAAAAGCTTCTTTTAAGATACCGGATGCAATACAAGTTGCCTGAGCAGTTTTGGCACTAATGATTTAGTTCTTATTTGTGAAAGAAACATTTTTTCACTGCTCTGTGTGAACTGTACAATGGTGGTTTTGAAGTCTTATGCAGTGCGGAGATGCAAATAATGCCTAGCATTTACACAGGTTGTGTAATCGGCCAACAAACTGCCGGGAAAAAAAAAGTCATGAAAAAGGAGCATACTGAAAATGACAGCGCGGGGACAAACCATGCACGCAAAATGGAAAATGAAAATGGGTGTTGGGAAATAGCGTGCTACAGTTTGTGGTATTAATCATCTCGGAATCTAATATTTCCTAGTTAAGTAATCCTTTGCTTTCAAAGTACTTCCAAACCTTTGGAATCTATATTTTAGAAGGCTTAAATCCTGTATCTACCAAGTATCAAAGCTGAACTTTAACCCGATATTTTTAAACCCATTATATATTATTTTAAATCTCAAAACGTATTTCACACCTTTTATATCAAAGTTGTTGTCTTTGTCTCACATATAAACACATACTCATAGTAACCTGCTCAAAAAATCCCCAGCTTTAAGAAACTGCATATCAAGCAGAACGTAAGTAATGGTTGAAAATCTTCATTTCTTCAAAGACCAGAGAACAGCTATAGCTATGTGGCCTGTACTTCTTTTCTTACCATACATACAATTGTAATGTTGGCAGTTTCTGGATTATTACTTTTTGTTTAAACAAAAAAGTCAGTTGCCAAATAGCTTGTTTGTCAAAAAGTTCCAGTTCCCAGTAAAGGAATATTATTAAATTCTCTTTACATTCTTCCATTTAAAAATGCAGGAATCACATGTGCAACAGAGGTGCTACATTTAAGGCAGAGCAGGTCATGCTACCTAATATTTACACTGCTGGACTCTTCCCAGTGGAAGATTTTTCGATGGCTTATAACCCTGTTAGACTTCAACTGTTCAGGTTTCCCATTTTATAGGAGTTCAATCCAGGCAGATTTTTTTTTAATTTTTTTTCCCCACCAAAAAGTATTTCCTCACTTCCAAGAAAATAACAGTTGGAGAAATGCATTGTTCTGCAGGTGTTAACAGAATCTACTGACCTTTCTGACCGCTTTTATGCTTCTCTGCCAGAGGAAACCTATTGGTGGGTGCACTTTGATCAGGATTCCTTTCTCCTGCTGCTTTGAGAGCTGAACCAACCATAGCCAAGATATAAACACTTCAAGAAACTCTGGTTTGCAGATGGTCACAAAAGAACAGTTTTCTTCAGTTAAGGAAACTTCCATTTTAGACAAAAGACCTGATAGGCCTTTCTTCCCACTGTGCACTCTGCAACCACTTAGTCCTTCCAGTTCCCAGCAAGCCCCACATGCACCTTCTTAGAGCTCTTGCAGGTGGCAGGACTGGAGATGTGCCATCCTCACAGAGCAGCTGAGCAGGCTTCTCCTGGTTACAGCTCAAAAGACAGTAGCAGGATATTCCCTGTAACAGCTGTTTCCAGTTCCTCCAATCTAGGACAAAGCTCAAGACTAAAAGTTCTTCCAGCTGATAATTTGAGCCTGTTGGAAGTAGACTAATGAAACAAGCAGTTTTGGCAGAAATGTTTTAAATTTTCAAGTTAAAATTCTTTGCAGAAACTATTTAGTTTCTGCAAATTTGGAGGGAAACACAGATGAGATTCCAATAGGATTTGTGAGATGTCCAGTAGGGTGAGAATCCCTGCACGTTGCTCTGTCCCTCAGTCTTACAGAATGCAACCTGCTCCACTTCCGAGCACCCTGGCCTGGAGGCTGCCCATGTCCTTCATGAACCAGCCCTCAGATTTACATGGTGCTGGAGACTCCAATACTCATGTTAAATGATGACTAAACCTCATTTCTCTCTTTGTAGTTACCTTGTTTCTCACCATTAATAAAATTGAGCAGACTCTGACATGACAAGATACTTGTCAACCGCTCTGCTCAAGCCAATCAGGGTTATATTTTGTTTTGGGAGCAGTGGCATGGGCATCTCCAGAATATGTTCTTGCAGGACTTTTATTTGGTCTGCATTGTCATGTGCTTGGCTTTCTGTTCTGGTCCAATATGAACTTTTATCTACATTGCAGAGCAGTTGTGAGGATTTATTAGTTTGTTATTAGGTGCGTATGAGATGCGCTCAGTGATGCAGCAGGAAAGAAAAGGACTGAAAACATTTCTGGGGTCTAGCACTACAGGGTGCATTGTAACAAGGCGAGGAAAGTGGATGCTCATGTTCCTGGCATGAGCATTGCTCTGGGCCAGGAAAAGGAGCTGAGCCAGACCCAGCCATGCTGAGATCAAGAGGTAAGTATGTGCCCATCCAGCACAATCATCTCACCTGGGGCTCACCAGGGAGGGTGCTGTCAGTCCCCTGCTTCCTTCCATCTTTCCCTGAACCTTGTGTTTGCACAGTGCATAATTTGGGTCTATGAGCGCTACTGCGCGTAGACCTGCCCCAGAGAAGCAGTGGGAGATGAAAGCTGCACAGACCAAACCACGCTTCAGCAGGGGGTTTTGATGAAAAAGTGAAAAACGGCAACCAATCTCCTTTTTCTCTTATTCAGAAGCAGGTAATAATGATTTGAGTCATATGTTCCAGATACGGAAAAGCACATCTGCATTTTAGCAGGTCAAAGTTGAGTTTGCAATGGTTGAATCATAGCAGCATAGAATGGTTTGGATCGGAATGGACATTTAAATATCAGAGTCCAAATCTCCTCCCATAGACAGTGACACCTTCCACTAGACCCAGTTGCTCAAAGCCTTGTCCAACCTGGCTTTAAGCACTGCCAGGGATGGGGCAGCCATGGCTTCTCTGGGCAACTTGTTCCAGTGTCTCACCACCCTCACAGTAAAGAATTTCACCCTTCTGTCCAATCTAAATCTACCCTCTCTTAGTTACCTCTTGTCTTGCCACTACAGTCCCTGGTAAAAAGTCTTTCTCTGTCTTTCTTATAAGCCCTCTTTGCATATTGAAAGGCCACAACAAGGCCTCCCTGGAGCCTTCTCTTCTCCAGGCTGAACAACCCCTGCTCTCTCAGCCTGTATTAATAGAAGAGGTGTCCTCGCCCCTCCAGCCATTTTTGTGGCAATCCTCTGGACCCACTCTAACAAGTTCATGTTGTTTTTGCATCGCGGGCCCTAGAACTGGATGCAGTATTCCTGGTGGGGGTGTGTCACAATAATGGAGTAGAGGTGGGGAATTACCTCCCTTGACCTGCCGGTCATACTTCTCATGCAGCCCAGGGAATGACTTGTTTTCTCAGATGCAAGCACACATTCCTGGCTGATGCCCAATTTTTTATCCACCAGTATCTCCAAGTCCTTCTCCACAGGACTGCTCTGAATCCATTCTTCCCCTAGTCTGTATTAAGACCTCCATTCAGATGCAGGACCTTGTACCTGGCCATGTTGAATTTCATGAGGTTCACATGGGCACCTTCCTAAGCCCTTCAAGGTCCCTTTGGATGCCATCGTTCCAACGTATCAACTCTGCCACTCAGCTTGGTGTCACCTGTAAAATTGTGGAGGATGCATTCAATGCCACTATCTATGTCATTAATAAAGATATTGAAACAGCAGTCTCAATATGGACCCCTGAGGAAAGCCACTTGTTGCTGATCTCCATTTGGACATTGAGCCACTGATTGTAACTCTTAAGATGTGATCATCCAGACAATTCCTTATCCATCAAACAGTCCATCCCCCAAAACCATATTTCTCCAGTGCAGCAGCAAGAGCATTGAGTAGGACCATGTAAGAGGCCCGACAGAATTCTAGGTAAATTACATCAGTAGCTCCTTCCTTGTGCCCTGAAGCAATCACTCCACCATAGAGGGCCATGAAATCAGTCAGGCATGATGTGCCCACAGTGAAGCTATGCTGGCTGTCTCTAATCACCTCCCTGTCACCCACAGGCCTTGACATATTTTCCAGGAGGATCTTTTTGATGCTTTGCTTGGGCACAGAGGTGAGGCTGACTGTTTGGTGTTTCCCACAGTCCTCCCTTTCCCTCTTTTAAAAATGAGTGTAATGTTTCCCTTTTCCCAGTTACTGGGAACTTCAGGAGACTGCCATGACTTTTCAAATATGGTGGAAAGCAGCTTAGCAACTACATCTGCCAGTTAGCACAGGCCCCTGGGATGCATCTCATCAGGTCCCATGGACTTGTGTATGTTCAGATTCCTCAGATGATCTCAGAGTTGATCTTCCTTTACAATAGGTGGGTCTTCACTGACCCCATTGATTCAGGGGCTCAAGACATGTTGGAAGAGAAATTGGCATTGAAAACTTAAACAAAAAAATGTTGAGTACGTGACAACCTTATTAGAAAAAAAAGCTGTTACAGATCATAGAATCATAGAATAGTTAGGGTTGGAAAGGACCTTAAGATCATCAAGTTCCAACCCCCCTTCCGTGGGCAGGGACACCTC
>JANHGB010036925.1:0-25979 GCA_026283785.1 Coracopsis vasa | reverse complement strand
TTAGATTGGATATAAGGAAGAAGTTCTTTACTGTTAGGGTGGTGAGGCACTGGAATGTGTTGCCCAGGGAAGTTGTGAATGCTCCATCCCTGGCAGTCTTCAAAGCCAGGTTGGACAGAGCCTTGGGTGACACGATTTAGTGGGAGGTGTCCCTGCCCATGGCAGGGGGGGTGGAACTTGATGATCTTAAGGTCCTTTCCAACCCTAACTATTCTATGATTTTATCATGCGCATTTTAAGCTAAGAAAAGTCTGTCCTAGAATACACTTTCAGTTTTAACCTGTTTGTTTGTTTCTTTGCCAATTTGCAATGTTTTCTTCTGTGGATTGAGATAGTGGTATACATTGGTTAGAGAACCCAATACAGTCTCACTAAAAAGACTGAGAAATCAGAAAGCAATAGATAGGGAATTACTCAAAGCAAAAGGAAAAAATAATCACAAATGTTATTTCTAGTATTCTATAAATGAAGTAATATTTTTTAATTTTATTTCAGTTTTGCTTAAACACTGATTGTATGATGAATTCTTACTATTAAAAGTTGTATTAGATCAAATCATTAAATATTCAACATTCTACCTAAACACAACATTGTGTCTTTCAAAACTGGCCTCACACATGAGAACAAAGAGTTACAGCCTTCCATGTAAAGACAAATGCATATGACCAATTTGTAGAACAAGCACTGAAAATAAAGTTGTAATTCCAAAAAAAAATCTAATATATCTAAAAAGTTGTTCTTCCTCATCAAAATTGTTTGTTTAGTCATACTGATTTTTTGGCCAATACTTCTAGCTCATTCTCTCTTATTATTGGTTCAATATCTCCCAACATACTTTCTCAATACCTTATTAAATAAATGTTTATGGAATTTACAATGCAGTGGTCCAAGAGTTACATTATACATAGTGCATACCTCCACAAAAACACTCCTAAAGGCACAGGATAACAAAAAAAAATATTCATTTGACTTCTGCAGTTATCCACTCTTAACTGTGCTGATAGTCTTCCTTATGTTAAACACAACCCACTTGTTTTCTGATCTTGCTGCAATCTCTTTACATATTGTCCCAAGTGCAAGTGAACCACTGCGGAAAAAAAATTATATATTTCCACATTCTTCCCAAAACAAAAACAAAAGCAAGGAGGAAACTAAATATGACCTTCTTCAAGGCCACGCCTGCCAAAACTCAGCTACTTACTCTTATGCACAATTATTGTCAGAGACAAGAGTTGAATCTCACATTCACCACAATAGCAATATTCCCTCTTCAGTGACTCTTTTACTAATCCTGTTGCAGTGTCTAGGAGTTAGTTACACTTGTATATTTGAGGGAAAACTTGGGACAGAATAAAGGTCCAATCTGTAGTAAATTATTTTTTTACTTTTATTTACTCTCTTTATTCATCTGCTGTAAGAAGCCACAAGAGTCAATGTCAAGAGTCAATGCAAAATTCGTAACATTTTGATGTCAAATCAAGGGCCAGGGAAATGTAAGAAAAAACAGAAGCAGACATGCAATGAGGTGTTCAATTTAAACTGAGCAATAACACAGTACATTCACAAAGCAGCCTAGAATGCCATAGCTTTAATATCAGCAAGGAGTATGTATCCAAAGAAGGTAGTGCATTATGAGAAATTAAATTAATAGGTGTGACATTAAAGAACCAGTTTGGCAAAGTTCAAAGAGAAAGCTGGGTGATTTCAATAGGATTTGAAAAATAAGTCTTACGAAGTAGATGAAATATCTGAATCTATTTTATAGATAAGTACAATTAATTGATGGATGTTTTCAAAGAATTTGTTATTGCTGCATCTTTCAGACGTTGAAAGGTCACAAGGGGGAGAAACTACAGTTCTGAGAACATGCTAGGATGAAGGTGACCTGCGTGATTTAGCTTGAAAGGAGACCAATGTTTAGAAAACTGTGAAAAAAGTAAAGAAGTGTCTTTAAAAAAAAAAATGTGATCAGATTGGAATGTTAAGAGAATAAAAATTGTGTGGGGTAATATCTGCTTTCAAAAAGGAGCCAAATGCTTATTGGAGACAAATAAATAAAAACTCTTGATGAAGAATTGCATTCTCAAGTAAAGGAGTTTGAAGTTCCCTGAGAATGGAATTAAAAGCTGGTAAACAGCTGTTACAATAATTATTGCTTATTACCTGTATTAAAACAGTGCCTGAGGCCCCAATGAAAGTTCATTTCTCATTATGCCAAATACTTATAAATACATGATAAAAATCAGAATCTAAAGACTAATGAAAAAAGTTGATAAACAGGAGAATTGTGATCTCTCTTACATGCTTAGGGAAAGAACGGACAAAGATTAACTTCTTATTCCATGTTGAAAAGTGGGATTTATATGCTTAAGCATTTGAGGTAATTAAGAAAATTTTACCTGGGATTGCAATTGAGGAAACAACACAGTACAGGAGGAAAATGATTCATTGTGATTTGCTACCCGGCTGTTGAGATTGCACAAATATAGTAGCTGGATTTTTCTCTTTCACTTCTAAAGGCGATATTACTAAGTATTTCTCTGCTGATCGTGAACTGGGTCATAGGAACAGAAAGGGTCAGGTTTAAAATATCTCTGGGGGGGGGGATTAAAATCAGGACATTACCTCGTGTTTGAGAAGTATTCTAAGTGCACAAGAGGCAAGTTTGCAAACTGACTTTCAGCGAGCTTCCCAAAATTTGAGGAAAATAGCCATTTACTAACCAAGTAAGTACAGCTCTACAGAGGCCTTTGTGAAGCCAACTTGGATAAATTTCAGAATCCAAGAGAATGAAATTAGTCTTCACGTACCCCTATCACAACAGATCATCATGCAGTGTAAAAGGTAATGCAGAAGAGCTCCATTAAGCCAGATAGCAAACAGAAAGTATCTAGAAATTATCTGCAAATACTGCTGTTACTTGGAGGTAGCTGTCAAAATGCATATTTTGGAGGAAGTATCCCATCAGTTCCTAAAAAGAGAGATTTCTTTAGAAGTAGTAACTAAAAAAAAAATAATAATTTTAGGAGAAAAAGAAAATGTGTGCTTTCTAAAGCAGCTAATTTTAATTTCATTTTGAAAGTGTCTAGGTGTTTTTAAAATTTGCTCTTCATTATGCAAGAACACACTGGTAACTGAAAGCCTAGAATCTCTGCTAAATGAGGACTGAACTAACACATGGACTGCTGAAGGTGGTTGGGCACTAACAAGATTTTCAATGTATTATACCTCCTAATTTGATCGAGGACAGTTAGATTCTAAATATATACATATTAAGTCCTGTCTGCACTTCCAACAGGCCAAATAAAAAAAATCTCAGATCCTCAAAAGTAACTATGTGTATTGATGATGGGGTATTTATTTTTGTTTTAGCTTCCAGACATGTGAAGGTAGTTTATGAACCAGAGCTGGATGCCTCACTACAATGTAAAATGAATAGAAACATGGGTGCCCAAGGGTAGGATTCACAGTAATCAGCTTCCAAAACAGGGAAATGCATAGGCCAGCCAATAAAAAATTTCATAGATCAGCAATGTTGCCTCCTTCTTTTAAGTCCCTAAGTGCAGCCCAAATAATGTGCTTATGTGAAAGTGGAATTCACAGCCTTCCATCAGCCCTTAAACTCCTTTGATTATGGAAAATTGGTTCACTCTTTTCACTTAAAACCTGCCTGTCAAAGGAGGAGAAAGAAATGTTAAAATAGACTAGAGATTACAGCAGTTTCTAAGGAAACCAAAGTCAGTGCCCTCTTCATGCAAAATGAGCTGAAATTCATACCTCTTACCTCCCACAGGAGTAACCCCTCCACTACTCACCTAAGGCTAGGCCTAGGGCTAAGCCACACATCAAATATAGCAAGTACAAAGCATATGCTGTATGATAACTGTCAGGGTACATACCCTCTAATCCCATTATAAAATCCTTTGAGGCTATAATCCTATCATTTTGAGGTAATCATTTGAAAAAAAGCTATATCTGCTACTGTTATAACACTCAAATTTCAAATAAAAGCAAAGATTAAGGAAAGGCTAACAACACATAGAAATGAATAAAACAGTAGGGAAAAATGGTAGTACCGCACACCCCCCATAAAAGTAATTTCAGTAGCACATGACCTGTAATCAAAATGTTATTCTTCGAAGAACATGCAGATAAAAAAGAAAGAGCCATGACAAATAAGAATAAGAAATTTTGCCAGAAATATAAGTACTCAAAGCATAGGGACAACAAATATAGAATAAGAACATATGCTGGTAGAATTATTTACTATTTAATTAATAACTGAGAAACTAGAACAGGAACAAAGCTAAAAAACCTTAACTTCTACTCTAGACATATTGAACAATTCCTTATCAAAAAAACCTAAATTTCATATTTAATATGGAAAGCCAGTTTTAAAAATATTTGAAAATGAACAGGCCTACTTTTAAAGATATGCTTCTGTTACAATTCCACATACCCTCTGTAGGGTTGTGATCAAAATATTAATTTTTAGATTAATTTCAGCAGCAGAAGAAATACACATGCTGAAGTTAAACGAGGCAAAACAATAACAGATGTTCCAAGATGCCAGGCATACGAAGGAATATAAAGGTGAGAGAGAGACCATGAAGATGTGGAAATTACCAAAAGCCAGGAGAGAAATAAAATAAAGCAAGGTATGGAAGCAGTACAGAATATGGAGAAAAAAAAAAATTGGAAACAAGAAGCTTAAAAGTTAAGCATGATGGCAACTAATAGGCCTCTGTGGGTTGATGGTAAATGTCATACCCCTACAAGTATCATTAGCTATGCAATAATAATTGTTGGTCTCAGAATGCAGGCAAATGCTGACCCACTTATTGAAACATTAAATGCTTCAGACTGAATGAAACTTAGAGCAGACAATTTGCAGCAGCTTGAAGGAAAACGCAGGGACTAGAGCCTGAGGAAGGCATTTAGTCTTCATGAATTGGCCAAGAATGGTAGTTGCACATTTGTAAATGATTGCAGGAAGTGCCAGTTTTCTTTCTCAAGTGTGAAATGTTTGTGTTACCCAATAACTGAAACAAAATTTGCTGCAAGGCAATGACTGTGAAATGCTTATATCTAAGCATTGTTTAGATATAAGTAGTGTTGCTACTTCTGTAGCAGCCACTAAGTTTAGACTAGGATCTACTGAAATTCACTGGACACCTCCTCACTTTTATATGCCTTTTATCCTCTTTTTTGCTGCATATCAGCCTCAGGTCTATTCTGTTCTTGCCTTTGAAATTTTCTTAAAATCCTTGGAAAGCAATATACTTCCCTAGAAAGCCAGCATACCCGTACATGTCTCTTTTATGACTAGGCTCTTAAATACAAAACTAGCAAGGACTGTTAACAGCATCTGCCAGTCATTCAGTGATAAGATGCTGCACATAAAACAAAGGAAATTTCAATGGGATTATGTTCTGAGAGTCAGGAAATACAATTTTTAGCAAGAGAGAAACATCATTTTCTACTGTACTAGTATTTGGTGCCAAACTTGGCATTTGCTTAGAATGTGTTGAAGTGTGACAAACTGCCTTATGGAAACAGCCACACATACAAGACATTCAGTAATTATAACATGTGAAGTATGCCTAGAAATTTCTGATTAATAATCACATTAGTGTGTTACATTTTCTTTCAAAGCCAATTTGCCAGCATTGTTACAGCACTTATTGTACATTGTTGAATGCTGATTGCTGAGTTAATCCATATCACAGTAACCTGACATCTGAAGCACCTTGACAATGGCTGCACCAATACCCATTAACTAGCTTGCATGTGCAGTTTTCTGCAATAAGCAAGACACAGTTCAAGGCCATCACTATTACAAGCACTGAAGCCATAGAGAAGAAATAAAAAATAATATTTCAAAAGCAATGAAGAATGGAATGCATAGTATACTCAAATGTAAGCAAATGTTTACTCTGAAAGTACATTAAAGTAGTTCATATTGTTAAATACTGTGCTTAGTTTAGTTCATGAATAAATATCTCTCTTATTATCAGCTGTGGGTGTCTGAGTTATTAAGAAAGTTTAGTTTGGCATTTCTAACCTTAAGGAAGTTTAGATATGGTAGCAGATACTTTTACCAGAGAAGCAAGTAGATATACAAGATCCGCAAGACTGTATTTGCCCATGTAAATGTAGGGCAGTATAAGCCAGCTACATCACCACCCTTGGCATGATGGACACAAAGCATGTTCAAACTGTGCCGAGCAATATTAGGTACCCTGCCAGTTTGTGTCCTGGCTGCTTGAAATGTTGCTTCAAAGCAGCCTACAACCATCTTTCTTTGCTTCTAGCAGAACAGACATAAAGTTATCGAATCATAGAATGGTTAAGGTTCCAAACCCCCTGCCATGGGCAGGGACACATCACACTAGATCGTCGCTGATGGCTCTGTCCAATGTGGTTTGAAATGTTAATTTCTGGTTTGCTTAGAAATAAAGAAACAGTAACCCAAATGCTATACAGTGTTGTTTACAGTGTTGGTTACAGCAAGAAACTAATCATTAAATATAAATGTTCATTGAAATCAGGCAGATCCCTCTAGATCTTTATCCTATTGTCTTTGTCAAAGACAAAGGAACAAACCTAAACCTTTGTCAAAGACAAAACCTAAAAAGTATTTTCAGTTTCCCCTATCACTCACAGGTAAATATTTTGAAACTAGAACAGATATTTTGGGTAGAGCTCTTTTTCTGATAAATTATTTATAAGAATTTCTCCACGTAAGGAGGACAAGGAAAAAAAAAATAGAGAGTTTTAATTACCTGCAAACCAGCTTTTATCCAATACTAATTAAACAACAGGCATTTTTATTTAACTTCTTGATTTTTTTATTTTTTCCCATATAGTTAACAGTTATATCAGCAACTGTCATGTTGCCTGGTTTGTATTTGATGCAACATTTTTTTTAATAAAAAGGTTACAAAATGTCTAGAGTGCTGTCTGTGAAATGATAATACTACTGCCCTCTTGACTCGTCCAAATTTTCATCCTGTGAAATTATTTTAACTGCATTGCACATTATTATCAGTCCTATAGAGCTTTGCTTTGCTTTGCCAAGAGAAATATCCAGAGGTGCTGTGTTTTCTCACACAGCTGAAAAATCAGCATTCTGAGAGTAAGCACCAGACCTTTCACACTGCTTCTGTAGCACACACATGTTCTCTATCCCTTTTCTACTTCCCTAGTGTTTGATAGATAAGTGGTCCTGTAAAATATATGGCTTAGTCTGCCTCTGAAAGCTGTTGCCTTACAGATTTATGTCCTCAAAGATCTGCATAGCAGTTCCCATCCAGCGATGAGAGGACAAAGTCTAGTGAGTTTTCTGCAGCTTCTCTGACCTTTTCTGTCGATTCCTTCTGTGCAAACAATTCGTCTTCTTTGGTGCTCTCTGCAAGCAGAACTCTACTGAGCCAGTTGACTGGTGTCAAGGATTTCCCTAGCTGGTTACCCCTTTGCTCTTTCTTCTGTGCTCTCAGAGCAGAGAAATGACTGTGTGGCAGGCTAAAGATATTTTGTAATGATGGGTACAGATTGAGTGGGAAAGAAAAAGATGATAGTGTGCTTGTGCATAGATTTTGGGGAGGGAAAAACCATGACTGTAACATGCAAAAGAACAATATAAGCTCTCATTTTTGTATTATGCAAATTAAATGTTTTGTTATAAGCAAAATTATACTATGGAATGGATTATTACCATCTTTGAAATAATTTTATATATTTGCGGGTCTTTCCAGGTCTTAAAAGGATTATAAAGCTGTTTTTTCAATAGAACTAGACTATCTTGTTTGAGTAGTCTGGTATTATAGCCGTTGGTGAAATACGCTGCACATAACAAAGACAGAAAATCTTTAGGGAAAGTATGTTAGCTACATCAGATATAAAAGGAAGTTGAACCTGGGACCAAATCAGCTCTCAGTTTAAAGAGCAATAGACTGAAAGGGTCATGCCAGTATTATAGTTGCTATTTTAATAAACTGGAAAAACTCAGTCTGTTTAAGGTATATATGGTCAATTTTTTTATTACATGGTAAATTATGGAAAATTTGGAATTATCTGTACATTGTTTTAAAAACAAAAAACCCACCATCCTCTCCAAAAGAGACATCATACAGGATGGTTAATGTAAAGAACTAATAAATCACTTGTACAGCAACAAAAAATATGTAGGTCCTTAGGATTACTAAAAGTTAAAGATTCTGAAGACTTTTGCAAGTCGAGGAGTCAGATCAATTATATAAAATTATATTGCTCTTTAGAATTAAGGGAATCTATAATACAACTAAAAAACTGCAGCTCTGAATCTCAGAGGATTAACAACAACCCTGTTTGATACTCCTAACAACCCTGTTTTCTTTAGACTTTCTAAACTGTTCCCCATGCCTCCTTGCTATATCTTTTTCTAATACCAAAATTAATTTCTGTGTACATGCTACTGGTATGCGCATTAACAAGCATATATCTACTATCCAAAGTTAGTATAATATATAATCTCATAATATTAGGCACTAGCTTCTAATGATTTAGACCAGATCAGGACTCAGCAGTAATACCACAGTAGTACATTGTACGTGCTATTTTTTGGCTTTGAACACTGGAGCTATATTACATTTCATCTCTCTTGTATGCAGGATGACAGGTATAGGTGGTAAGAATTGCAGGAGCTGAGGAGGGTCAGGATGGCAGAGCTGACCCTCTGCCATCCTGAGGGCATCTCCAGCAGCATGAATCAGAAGGACAGTGTTGTACAGTAACAAATTGGTAGCAGTCAGATGTGATAGCCCATCAGTCAGAATCAGTCATGATGAAACATCACTATAGCAAGGTCCCACATAGTACAAGACAGGAAGAACCAGCTGTCAACACTTGCTAAGTTCAGGAATCATGCACTATTAAAGGAATGAATCATTTTCCATTAAATCCTCCCAGTGACGTTTAAGATTGGAAAAGCAAAACAACAACAAAAAAGAATGAGCACCCACTTGAACTCAATGTCTTAATCATCAACATTTTGCAGAGAAATCAAAGCAGTTTTCAAGCTGGTGCAAAATCTAAATTTCCTACATGTAATTCATGTATACAGGGGTTTATAAGATCATATCTATTCTTTGAACAATATGTCCAACTTAGACAAAGCCTAGGAAAACACTGTTGCTCAAACTGAGCAAATATGGTTGCTCAAAGTAAGCAACAAAAACCTTAAACTGCTGGACATTCATATGCATAAACATACAGCTAATGTGCCTGCAAGATAATGGTAAATCATAGGAGATATATTTCAAAACCATTTTTAGCAAGAGTAGAATTGCAGATAAAATACAAGGGTCAGACACCAGCAGGTCCTCATTCCAAGCCTGCAACCACTGAGACAGGTATATATTTTCTTCATTGGAACTACATTAAGGTGTCTTTGCCAGCACTCTTCACTTCACTTCACTTCTCTCTGTGCTTCAGAGTACTACACAGTTTTCCCAGCACAGCAGCTTGTAGGGCACTCTTCAAATAGAGTCACTAAAACAGTTTTGTTGAACTCACACACACACATACACACAGAAAGATACTATCAAAACCACATATATTTAATTTGGTTAATTTCAGTGACCTGGTTTGCAGCACAGTCCCACAAACAGCTACATGGGAAAAAAACAGAGGGACGGAGAGCTCCAATTGTGACAGGAGGTATAACCCTGAGTCAGAGTCAGGTCAGGAATTCTTTTTCTTTTTTTTTTTCTTTTTTTTTTTTCAATAGATTTTTAACCCAGGTTTATCACCAAATAAAATACAGTGTGCAATTATGGTTTTGGAAATATATGCTTGTAATCATGTAATACTTAATTAGATATATTAGAAAAAAGTCCACCCACTCTGTTGGCCTAGGAAATGCAACATCAGGTGCTTGAAGAGTAATGGATTCAAATAACTCCTTTTCCTTCCTCTCTTCCATGCTTTGCTTACCAACCTCTTCAGTATTTTATATAGAAAATGCATTATCTTTTGTAATATTTCCAACACTGAATCTTTAAACGCTTATACATTTGTTTAACATTATGTGTTGATAAAAAAACCTGTTAATATCCATGTCATTACCTAGAAGCTAAAATACAACTGTAAGAAAATCTTGTCAGCAAGGCATTTATAAGTGCATCTTTAATCTGTGGGATGAGGCATCAACCCCTGGACAGTCAACCTTCAAGAAAGGACCAGAGCAATGTGCATTTTTCTGCTGTAAGTTAAGGAAGATTCCCCAATAAAAGTGTGTATGCAGCTGGAAGGCCTGCTCTGGAAATCCTTGTGCAGCATGCACACTGTAAGTGGTGCCATCTTACATCATACTTCTGCCCCCAAGCTGCAGACCCTACTCACAAGTGTTAAAAGTTAATCAAATTTTGTTAATTTTGATATTTTTAATTTTTTCAAACATTTCAGCAGAAAATGGAAAATAAAGTCAAGCTGGAAGAGTGAATCACATTTGAAGTAGCACCGTCAACTAGATCTTCAAGCACGTTTATTTACATAGCAGCCAGATTCTTATTGCTATCCCCAGCTGCTCGGCCTTGTTTTAGCAATCACAGGATTACAGAAACTGTATGTCTCATCTCATTTCATCCACCAGAAATAAACAAAATAACACTGTTCATGACCTGAATCTACAGCTGTACTAAGAAGTGTGGCCTAGCTGAAATGGAAAGCATAAACAGAAACACAAGCTTATAAATAAATAAAACTTAACATTTTCAGAACTTTTGGATATATTAAATATCCACTGAATCATGGAAGTGTTAAGGATAAGCTCAATTATTTCTCAATTTTTTCACCACTATTTTCTTAAACATAATTCCATGTAACAATGACGAACACTTTCAGAAACATTTTATACGGAAATACAAGAACCTTACCTTCAGTGCTGATCTTTTTTTTTGCTAGCTATATATTATTGTTACAGTTTAATCTATTAAAGAAACAGAAGTGGATTACAATTATCTTGGAACTCTGATATCATAAAGTATTTTAAATTGTTCAGATATTTTTATCCATATGTGCTGCTACAAATGTTTTATGTGGCTTACTAAGGCAATCCTTCTAGAAGTAAGATATTAAATAAATTATTATAATTGCACCTCTTTCTCGAAAAGTATATGTATGGTCTATGTAAATATAAGCATTAGATATCTGCTATACCGGTCATTCTCAGTTACGGCAAAAATTGTTTGAGATGCAAGTTATGTGAAAGAAAACTAATCAAGTATGTTTTAGCTAGAATGTGAAAATTCACCTCTATCTCTTACAGGGCAATTGGATAATTTAGAGGCAATTAATTAGAGAATGGACAGCAAGAACTGATAAAACTCCCTTTACTGACAGGAAATTCTTAACATAACCAGATTTCCTTTTAAGATTGAATAACTTTTGTTGGTACTTTCTCAGCATACTTACTTTTGATGTTTTTGATCTTTTAGAAGACAGAGTAAATGTTTTTTTCTAATCAATGAATGAATACACATATCGCATTTCATAATATGTGTAATTTCAAAGTACAAGTTTACTTACATTTAAAACTATACAAATCCAAGTTTCATGTGTAGCTTCAGCTGTTTAACATATATTCATAATAAAAAAGAAAAATACATTATGGATTTATATTATTCTCTTCAAGATACTTGAATGAAATTTTTCCTTGTTAGACACAATACATTTATTATCATACAATATCAGCTACAGTTAAGTAGCTGGTGTGTAAATATAACTATCTAATTTTGTCTTATGCTCTGTACAGCTATTTACATTCTAATTTAATGAAAAATGTAAATGAAATTCTTTTTAGTCCCTCTTTCCACTCTCTCTCCATCTTCAGAACTAGACCTAATGCCCCTGTCTGTCATACTAGAAGATAATAAGCAAGTCACTATCAGATTTCTGTTTCTTTAAACTTCCAAAAGGTACAGTATTATAATAAATTCAGTGAAACACTCACCATTTTTAATGAATCTCGCCTTCCTGAAACTCGATGTTTAAAGGAAGAGAAAAGAAGCATTTCTGTGTAAGCATGTCATTGTCCCTTAAATTTTTCCTGTCACTTTCTCATCCTCTATTTATTTTTTCTTTTCTGTTTAATTCCACCTACACTGACTTGCCATCAGAAATAAATTAACACCAACTGGAGGTATCCAACTGCAATTTTTATTCTTACAATCACCATTTTCTGTCAAAAAAGGGACTAGGGGATTGCTTCCACATAAAGCATAGTTAGTAGACAAATAATTTGAGTATTCTTGCAAGAATATAGCCTTGATGCAGTAATATTTGACTGTGCATATTTTCAATATAAAACAGACCTCAATTCACCAGGTCCTTAAGCGTGCAGTTAGGCACCTTCGCTTATCTCACTGCTTGCTAATTAAGTATGTGATTAAGTAGTTCACTAACTAGAGCCAAGGGTCGCAGCTGGAAGGTTGCACATAACAGTCAGAAATGAAACCAAATATTTTCATAAAATAAAGATAATTCATTTCTGCTTCTGACTGCTTTACCAACTACTTCACGTTCAGTTTCTTCACAATATATAGGACATGTCAGTTTGGTTTTTATTCACTAGATGAAAACACTTTGTAAAGAATATATCAGGAAATGCCATGAAAATAAGGATGTCATTTTAAGTTAACAACATTATCTTTCAGAATCTTGTCCAGGTTCATTACAACTTTTACCAGATTTCACCTGAAAGCTCAAATCTAATTCAAAATGTATTTGCAATACTGAATTGTCTCTATGTAAGTAAGTAAGTAAGTTCTCTCTAAGTAAGTTTAACATAGCAGAAGAATCATAGTCAGTCGTACAAGAAAAGATGTAGCTGAAAAGATAGAACCATTTTTCAACTAAAACTTCAGTTGTATCAGCATTAGAATATATTGATATAGTGTTGTCCCTAACAGTTTTTTGAACGCATGGATGATTCTGAAAACATGTCAAAAATCAGTGATATTTTTTGAGCTAAAACCCCCCAAACACTTTTATATCTCTTTTGTTTTAGATTCATTGAAAACTATTTTAAAATAATAACAAAAATATTAAGATAAGACAAAACCCACGTTTTTGTTTATTGAATATTATCACGTCTTCCACATGATAGCAAATACAGACGCATTCACATTTTAGCTCTTATTTAAAACAAAGTTAGGGTTTTGAAATCTCAAAAGCTTTATCTTACTAATTTTTATTAAACTGCTTTTCACAGGTGCCAAATTCAGTCTTTCAGAATGCTTAATTGCTCTCTTTTTTGTGGAGCTTTCTGCTAAATTTCTGCAAGTTGTGGAAATTTTCATGTAGCATACTTTTAATTTCTTCTTTTTCAAGTCATCTCATTACAAGAAGACTTTCTGGTATTACAAGATATGACCTGCCTGGCAATTTCTTTGTAAACATTTTTCAAGGTTCCTGATATAATTTTTTCATGGCTCCTAAAACATCTGTCGTAAGTGATTAAAAAGGGTAAGAATTCATAAAGCTCTTTGAGAAAAAATAATTAAACCAGTTCCAATAAAATGAGAATTACCTGAACTTGATGAGAGTTCATTGATGCTTAAAAAAGTGAAGGTCACTTTTTTTTTTTGTTTTTTTTTTCTTTTACATAAGGTTTCATTTGTACTTTCCACTATAATTTCAGATACAAGTGGAATAGAAGTATCAAATATAATGATAAAATGCTACTACGATATCACTGACCTCTGAGAAAGAAGGCCCCAGAAATTTCATTAACCTCTCTGTTCTTGTGAGATTTAAATTCCACATCAAGAGATGTAGATAGTTTGGATAATCATCTTGTTCTCAAGGTGATATTTGAACTGAAGTTACAACTATTTTGAAGATTCCTTTTCACACCGTGCAACATGAAAAAAAAGTCCATTCGGCAAGGTAAATCAAAGTTAGAATTAATTTGAGATCTGTGTGGCTGAATATGCAAACTCTTTGTTATTAACACATTTTTCTACAGGATGTTATCCTTTGAGGAAAAAAATATGTGTTTATGACACCGCAAAACCAAGCTAATGAGCAAACCAATGTTCAAAAGTTGGAAGGAAAGGGCAGGGGATATCTGACTAAAGCTGTTCTAAAAGTGTACATTGGCCCCATATTTTGTAACATCATTATTAACCAGAGGGATTCTTTGGAGATTTTATGTGTGTATTTTCATAGCAGTTGCTTCCCAACAAGTCTGTTTCAATCTTTTGGAAAAAAGAGGGCGGGGGGAAGTGAATGCAATATCCCGGTTCTTCTTGAAAACCTATGGTTTGCGAAACCAAGCTTCCTTCTAAATTGACCCCTAGAACATATTTTAACATGGATAACCTTATTATTCATGGGAAATAAAGAACTCTTTTATGCATGGCGGAATAGTTATTATGGAGGGGTTAATGGGGCCCAACTGTCAGAGAAGGGGAAGAACATCTTTGGTCATAGGCTTGCAAAGCTGGAGGGCTTTAAACTAAAGTTGCTGGGGAAGTGGAGCCTCAATCCATCTCACTCCCACCAGTTTGATGCTGGTGCCAGCAAGAGATGGCTAGAGCCTAGAGAGGGATCACAGGTCAGCAGGGAAGCACCTGAAGAACAGCACAAAGGAATTTCAGCCACTCCAGGCATTCAGTCAGCTTCATGAGGGGATCAACTTAAATGACTCTATGCAACCCCAAATAGCATGGGGAATAAACAAGAGCAGTTAGAGATGTACACATACCTTGCAGATCTGTGATCTTTCTAGCATCACAGAGGGTGGCTCTTATGATTAGAGTGTTGGACTGGAATGATACAGGCTCTTCAGGAAGAACAGAGAGAGAAGAAGAGAAGGGGGTGTCACCCTCTGTGTTGATGACCAGCTGCTGTGCATGGAGCTTTGCCTAGGAAAGGATGAGTCAGGATTAAAGGGAGGGCAGAGGCAGGTAATGCTATAGTGGGAGCCTGCTACAGGCCACCCAGCTAGGAATGCAGAGTAGGTGAGGTCTTTTGTACACAGATAGGAACAGCATCTTATTCACAAGCCCTGATCCTCATGGGGGACTTCAACAAACATAACATCTGTTGGAGATATTACACTTAACAGCAAAGCATAAACAGTCCAGGAGGTCCTTGGAATGTGTTGATGATATCTTCCAAGTGACAGGGTCCAGCTAGGAGAGGTGCTAGAAGGTCCCTTAGGGCAGAGAGGAGGGCACAGAGCAAGGTCTCTATGCTGTATGAGACTGGACTTTAGGAGAGCAGATTTTAGCCTCTTGAGGGATCTGCTTGATAGAGTACCATGGAATAAAGTCCTGAAAGGAAGAAAGGCCAAAGAAAGCTGGTTAATACTCAAGGATCACCTCCTCCAAGATCAGCAGACATGCTTCTTCATATCTAAAGGTATCCTGATCTTATTCTTGCTATTATAGCAAGAAAAGTTTACTTCCTCCTCTTCCTATACTTCATTCAATAGTTTATAATTCTTCCTCACATCTAAAGGTATCCTGTCTTTGATACTCTGCAAAACATGAATTTAAGAGACACTTGCAGCACTTAAATCGTTGATCCATGCTTCCTGGCTGCATGCATGTTACTTTCCTCACCCTATATACACTCACCTATGAAAAACTGCAGGTGAATATACAACACCAAAGTCACTAGCAACCATGCTATGACAAATTAAGTGCTGTGCTACTTTTAGCCCAATATATTAAGTCAATGTAGACCTATAGCTATGAAGTACACAGGGGAATACAAACAAAAAATACATCAAGGGAATACAAACAAACTGAGCCTAGCTCGTATTACTTTATGCACTACTTCTGAATTTGGACCAGCTTTCTTGGTCTCTTTTACTTTAACAAGATACATACTGGGGTTTTCTTATGTAGTGTGTAATATCTGTTTGTTTTGATCATACAAAGAGTGGGAGGAAAATGTTGCAATTCTGATCATTTATATGAGGCTTGACTCCTCTATAATTAATCCTCTAGGTAGCCATGAAATCAGAGAATAGCACTGCTTCAGTATATATATAAAAAAAATCTATTGTATTTTAAGAAAACTTGTCAAACAAGCAAAATGTTTGGGAGTTAATAGGGCTTCTATTTGCTTTTTAGGCAAGTTTTTTGTGCTAATTATTAAAATCCAGACGTTGTTAGAGAAAGGTGATGGAACTTTGCTGAGGAATAAGAAAGGTAAGCAAACAGTGGGGGATAAAAGAAAAAAAAAAAAAGTTATGAAAACTTGCAGATGAGAGTTTTCAGATATCTGGAATGGTGGAGTTAAAAGATCAAAAATTATTCGTAAAACAAACATACAATATAGTTGAAAGATATTTGAGACAAAGCTGCTAGAAACAGCTGTAAGACAACTCTGGCAATAGCACAGAACATCTGAATGAATGAAACCCATGCTGTGCGATACAGAAGAATTCTCTTCTGGTGCTGAAACGAAAAATTAAACAAAACAAAAGAATACAACCCCAGGGCAGCAGATAACAAAAGTATAAGCTACTGTTCATTGTCTGGAATTGTTATTTTAATATTCTTGTGCATTGGGGAATTAAATTATTATCACAGACAGTGAAGATAAGTAATCTCTATCTACCCAAACTTGGAAATCGTCAGATTTACTAGTGACATTTGCTAAATGATGGCTTTAAATGCTGGAATGCAGTGCTAGAAGTAACTACCTGTGATAATAATAATTTTACCTAAACACAATTGTACTTTAATGCTTGTTTAGTTGTGAATGTAATTAAAACCACTGCATCACCAAAATGAAAAGAAACTAAAAAAACAATTTAATTGTTACCTACTAACAGATGGAAGCAAGCCTTGTAAAGGAGATGTTCTGAAGTGGGGAATGAGGAAAAAAAATCCGTAAATTTTTTTTCAGTAGCAAAATGTCTTATCTAGAATTCTCTGAATATTTCGTAGATTAAAATTACACATTTTAATGAATGATGAATAAATATCCAGACAAGCCAAAAGAGCACTGTTAATTCCCATAAACATGGCAATCAGTGGAAATGGAACTGCAGGACTGGAACTGAAATATTTAGGATGCCAAAGAAGCCCTTGAGTTTCTATTTTTTATGAGTTTCTGCCTGGAACATGGTAGTTTTCCTGCATATCTCTCTATTTCTCAGGCCATTTCACTCATTCTTTAACTGACATGTGCATGAAAGACTTCACTCTCACTCATATGACTTGGTGAAGAAGCACGGTCATTTTCATCTTGTTTGTTATCTGATGCCATGGATGTCATCCTGGTTTTGCAACGCTTGAGTCCCTGTGAATAAAAACAATAAGAAATCATAACCCTGATCTTAGAATGAAATTATATACATCTTAGAAAGATTTTTCTCTAGTGCAAGTCCTATCCTCTTGCTGACCTCACCTACAGCAGCCTAATTCCTTTCTCACACTGGTGACAGATAAAAAAGGTTAGAAATAGATGATAGCTGTAGGGTTTTTTTTTTTTTTCATCAGACCTTACTTAGTATCTTGTCAATATTTTAACTATATGCTTTCACACATCTCTTTGCCCTAGGAATACAGAAAATCTGTAATCTGTTTGGAAGCAAAAACAGTGATTTAATAGGAAAATTTATAATTCTGATATTGGAAGCACAATGAAGTTGGTTTTTCTCTAGATCAGTCAAACTTTAAAAAGGTAAAGTAATGCTGTATACAAAAATAGAAATCAGTGAAGAAAAAATCACCAGTCAGAAATCTTTTTGAAGTTGTTTGACACAGTTTCTGAATAAAGAAATATTTTTATTTTGAATGAGAAAATAAATTTATTTGTCACCAGAACTGCATAGGAAATGTAGACAAAGTCAAAAGAATATATTCTCTTTGAAGGATACCCAACTCAAAAGGACAAACAAAGGTTGAGCCAAAGGCATTATCTTAAAATAAATACATTAAGAAAACTAAGTGATTTTTTTCTGTAGCCAATGGTAACCCAGGAGAATTTCTGAAATGTTCTGATTGTACAGAGATCATTAAGTCATCTGACAACTGTCTAACATCTGCTGGATAAAACTAACCATAAATTTGAGTTACATTTTTGTCAAATGTATGTATTCTCAAATCATAGTCAGAAAAACAGCCCAAAACCTGATTTTCTCTTTCATTTATTTTCCATTTCTGCAGAACCAGGATGTTAATTGATTCAGATATTTTCAGCCAACACCTTCATGTACAATATGTGTAAATGTATTTGTATATACATTTTATGAATTAACACATAGAAAAAAGAAGGAAACAAATAAAAAAAATTATAGAATTTTCATTAATAGAGTAGTAAGATGCCATTTGTTGAGTGATTTCATTAAGAATACAGAAACAAGGATTAAAAAATAAATTGCAAAGTCTTTTTTGCACAATTTTATGATATCAGTTGTCAAAGCTGACCACCAAGAACTGTGGAGGTTCTCTATGCTGAATGACTGAGAAATAAAACAACAAATAAAATTCAGGGATGATACGTTTTAATACATAAGAGAAAAAAAAAGACAATCTCTGATAATGCGTGCCTAGGTAGATTCCATGACAAGAGAATCTCCTATCATACATAGAAGATCTCTTATATTCTCCTTCCAGAGATCTCTTATCTGTGATAGGAGATCTCTGGAAACATGCTCAAAAAATTAAGTGAGGCATAAGGATTTAGCAGGAAAGATCAGGAAAATATAGGATACCGTAATATGCCCCTGTATTGAATACTACATGCAGTTATTGTCTCGGTTTAAAAAGGAAACAAACAGAGATAGAAAAAGAATAGAGAGAGGCAAAAAGGGCTGTCAGAAATGTGGAACATCTCCATAGAAGGAAAGAGCAAATAAAATTTAAATTTTTTTTCTTTTTTTAAGAGATGAGAAAGGGAATGACGTAGGTCTCCCAAATCATGAATCATTAGAACATATGTAAGAGGCAATTTGCTTTGACTTTCCTCTGATCACTTCATGTGACGTCACCTGAGTCATTGGTTTTCTACCATATGGTTTCACTCCAATTCCATGAAATCCAAACTGGAGTGTTGGGTGTCATAACCTACTTTATCATGACTCATGAGGAAGATAATCTTTATCTTCAAGTATCTCCTTATCAGAACTCTTAATCTTCCAGAATCTTTAAAATGTTCATTGTTGTTGTTGCTGTTGTTTGGATTTTGGGTTATTTTGTTAGGTTTTCTTTCAGTTGTGAGTTTTGATTCATTTTTTTTTTCAGATAGGGTAGAAATCAGAATTAAAAAAAAAAACAAAAATACCTCAAGATATGAGGAAACAGTTCTGTCTTCTGGCTTGTTTTCTTTTTGTTCATTAATATTTCCTAAAATGCTCTATTTGTTCACTTTCTCGTACTGTTTTCTCCAGTATCTGCCAATGAGCAGAGAAGCACTCTATCTAACTGATGGAGAGAAGGTTCAGTGCTGAATGAGCCTTTGATCTGGTGCAGCATATTATGCACATTCAGACAGTGAAAATGTAAATTATAACTAGCTATTTAGAATAGCTAAAATCACTGAGAAACAGTGGCACAAATAAATCCTACAAGATTATGAGGAGTCCCTCACTGATTACAGCATTGACAAAGGAGGGCTAAGCACCTACACGGAGAAATTTTCCTTCAGACAAATTGTTTATCATGCTGAATATTTAAAAAATAATGCAGCAAACTTACAAGTAGGGAATTCTTTCATATTGGTTTACAGTTTTATCTATAAAATCATGGATCAATAGAAGAATGGCTGAAACAAGACAAGGTTTTTGTTAGTGTTTAATAAAGTTTATCATGCCAAGGATTCTCCAAGCTAGTATCATAAACTGATACAACAAGTAAACAGCAAAAATTTGTGGAGTTAAAAGAATCTTTTGTGCATCTCAATTCTGCTATGCAAATAACTGCCTTACAACTATATAGGGAAGAGTTTGAGAGAGAACACAGGTGAAGAACATGAAACCTTAAATATGTAAAATATATTTTGATTTTAAATTACCATTAAGAGACAGAGTGAAGAACTTCTTTATTCTTTTTTGAGATGAACAGAAAGTCAGGATACACAGAATTCATATGTTCATAAAAATCATGGACATATATCCATTTGGCATATGACATGTAATTCTGAGAACCATATTTTATAACAGAAAGCAATTATTTAGGTGTCAATAGCTGAGTTGTAGTAGGGCAAATACCACTGCACTATAACCAAATGACATTACCCAGATTTAGCATGTCAGTTACTTGTCTTTTATTGTTATAACTCAGTTTTTCAAGATGTACAAGTTTGATTTTGAATAATATTTTATTCTGTATTGCCTCTAAGGAAATACTATTTCACGCTCTACTGCCAAGTTACCAAAAAAACAGGAGGTAATGCTGGCCTGTTAAGATACCACATACATTTAAGAAAACTTTCCATGATGAGGCTCTCTACAAAATAGTAACCCAATTTACATAAGGACTTGCAACCTTCATCTACTTTCAAAATCTTTTCGACATCTTAAGTATTCTGTATTTCTGTATCAGTATAATTTCGCAGACAGGCTTGTTGAGGTCATATGCTCTAGAAAGCTGCGGTCCTCAATCTCTTTCTGTGCTATGAAGTTAAACAATGAAATTTTTGGGAAAAATCAGTGTAAAATTAGGTTGCTGTTAGAACCTGGTTTGCATTGTAAAGTAAGTGGAGCTGATTTACAAAACCGTTACATACTAATTTGTAACTTGGTTGTTGTATTTGTTTTTAAAAATATGATGATTGACATTGAGGGATATTATTTTATTTAATTCTCTCTGAAGATTAACTTGTTTGTTTTTCATTGTCTCAATACTATGTACATAAATACATGTATATAATATAATATATATAATATAATATATACATGTACATAAATACATGTATATACACTTATGTACATAAATTGTTTCCCTAGCATTTTGCAACTCTTCAAATTCATTTCTTAATCTCTACATTGGTAAAAAAAACCACTTTACCTGATTTTCCTGTTAATGAGGAGTAATAATTTGAATTATTATAATAAAAGTTCATTAAAAGCAGATGAACAATAGCTTTTGAGGAAAGATTTAATATTTACGGGACTACACAGTTATTACTCTATACATATAATTATTTTTACAGATCTTTTCTAGGAGCTGCTGAGTATGGAAGAAATTCATGTGATTTGCTGTTCATCAACATTCCTATGGAAACACAGATATTTATCATTCAACATACTACATGCACATTTTAGCTCTTGGATGCTGTGCTCCGCTAAACCTCTAGAAATCAGTTGTCTACCCTTTTCTAAGAAAACCTAGCTTCCAACAGACTGATCACCTGCTCCTTGACAGAAGCAGCGTACTAATCAGCTTGCCATTACAAAAGCCAGCAGAGGTTATGGTGCAATTCTCTGCCATTGTAAACACCAGAATCACTGTTGGGAAAGGCAGTTCTCTGAGGTAGTCATAGTGGTTAGGAAGAGGCACAGCAGTTTAAGATACTGGCCAGAAAATTACCACACTGATAAATGTTTTTAACATGAAAAGACAGTTGGATTAAAAATTACTGACTGGATAAATTCCTTTTCAAATGGAAAGCAGAGAATGTGTCATGTCCCACCCACAACACTGCAAATGTTGCAAGGGTGCTTCTGGCAAGCTGCTGGCACAATGACAAAACTTCAAGTGATCTCTACAAGTTCTTATGAGTGAGTAGTTAAAGGTGTGGATGCTACAAGCTACCTGAGCATGCAGAATTATGTTTAGTTCCTTTAATCCATTTTAGAAAATTAGGAAAGACATAGGTATGGATTAGAAAATATGTTAACTACTACCTCTTGAATTGAATTGCACATTTTTTCTAATCCTTGGCGTTTAAATGCTATTAAATGTTATTATATATGGTTACTAGGCCTTCATCCTTAAATTTTGGTGTGGCTGAAGGTACGTAAGACCATAATGTTTTACTTCCATTACTTCATTAGTCACCAGGAGACAAGGCCAAGCAGACAGTCTCCTAACCCAGAAACTGAACTCTGATGATACATGGCTGCTGCTCCTTTCATGCTGGGTCCTTGAAGGCTTTTTATATGGAGCACACACCATCCAAAATGCTAGATAGGCTGGTTGTATGCATTGGAGTATGGGAGCCAACAGGTCAGGGCATCCCCTAGTCACATCCACCACTTAAGCATCAATTCAGCACTATGATCCTCACAGACAAAATCACATGCATGCATCTTGTCCTTGGTAACCAGGTGAAGGAGGGAACAAATTTCAGATCTCAACTTGGTCCTGAGTCAGCATCCTAATCCTCTCTATTCTCAATTAAACACTAGAATTTCAGATCAGTAGTGATGTTTACATTGTCATTCACATAACTCAGTCAGTGATATTTATAACCTTAACTTCAATACTGTCTTGTATCTCCGTTTTCTTCTAGGGTGGAGAGTCTGGAATGTATAATTCTCTTAGCATACCAAGTTATATATATTTTTGCTTTAGAGCTGCATAATGAAAAGCCTAGATATGTGTCGTGATTTAAGCCCACCAGGTAACACAGAACCACGCAGCCGCTCACTCATTCCCCACCTTTTTTCTCCCCCTACTCCCAGGGGGATGGGGAGGAGAATCAAAAGAATGGAAATCCCATGGGCTGAGATAACAGTCCAGTAACTAAGGTATAACACAAAACTACTACTGCTACCACCAATAATAATAATATAAGGGAAATTACAAGGGGAGAGAATACAATTGCTCACCACCCACCAACCAATACCCAGCCTGATCCGAGCAGCGATCTGAGCCTTCCGGGTAACTCCCCACAGTTCATTCTTTGTTGGGGTGATGAAGGGAGGGAAGTCAGGGTCAGTCAATGGTGACTTGAGAACATTTCTGTTGCTGCTGGCTTTTCCCATGACTTTATTCTCTGATGATGATCATGACAGCACATATCTTCTTTTCAAAACCCAGAGTGGTGGAGATGGACATCTAGCTGATGGGCTATAGAAGTGTTATATAGCAGACAACAGCACATAACAGAGTTCATTGGCTGTTTTCCTCCAAAATCATATCCCCTTGAAGTACACATCGGACTTCTCCGTCTTCCCGCATTACCCAAGAAGTATATCAGGCTTCCTGTGCAAAAGCAATCCCACTTTCTCATGTCTTCTCCATGATCCTGTAGATAAAATCATAGGGTGACCCATCGTGTATACCTCCTATATCTTCTCTCTTGCGCAACAGGGCACCTTCTGTTAATAGCTGAGACTTGTCTTCGTACACATGGGGAACTGGATAGATTGGGTAGATCGTCACTCAATTGTTTGAACTCCTGAGACAGTTTTTCCACAGCTGAAATGATGGAAGAGGTGAGATTGTCTTCAAACTCTTGGAGTTGATGAATCAGTTCACCTACTGTTGGTGGTGCTGCCTCACTCCAGGTCATCGGTGCCAATGAGTGGGAATATGATGATGGTGCACTTTGTGTAAGTTTCCACCACATGGATCATGTACATTTAAATTCATCTGGATCTACAGGTGCATTCATGGCATCTGGCCTATGATAGATCATCTCTAGAAAGGCTGATTCCCTCAGGGACTGGACGCCTCTCTCTATGGTGGGCAATTGGCTGAGTGACACATAACATTGTCCTTGTATGGAAACCTTTCCTTCGCAGCTGCCAAGAGCAGCCTCCAAAGGCTGAGGGCCCGTTTCTCTTTTGCAATCGCTTTGTCAATTCCTCCTTCCCTAGCAAGTGTTCCCAGCTGCTTGGTTTTCCTACCTTCTAGTTAGTGACCACACATCCGATGTGTCCCCACATCGGAGCAACCAATGTGCTGATGATGTGCTCCCCTGGAAGACGAGTGACACCTTTTTTCATATTCCTCAGCTTGGTCGAGGTCCGGGATCGAGAAATTACCTCTTCCTCTTTCTCTAATTCCTGTAGTAATAACTCTCGTTCAGACAGCGTCCCCCCTAGTACGCGCATTGAGTCTTCATTTTCCTTCACTGCATGGGCTGCTCTTTGTGGCTCCCATTTGCTTTTCCCCTTGCTTAGAGGGGCAACCAATACTGGCATGTTTCTCAGTTACAGGCTGGGCTTAAACCACGACAAAATATTATTTTCTGCATAAAATTTAAAGAGAAATCTTGGTCATTTCTAGATGTTTCTTTTTGTTTTGCCCCTCCCTCTTTCCCCCTTCTCTTTTCCCCCTCTTTTTCTTTTTTTGGTGTGTGGGTTGTTGTTTTTTTTTTTTTTTTTCTATTTTGGTTTGTTGCTTTTGTTTCGGCTTGTTTGCTTTTAATTGCATTTGAAAGCTGCCATGCATCTAAAAAATTAGTACATGATGCAAAGCTTTAATCTTTCCCATAGTGAAATTCAGGTGTTCTTTTGGTACATTTAAATATTCATGTTTTGACAGTAAAATGAAGAAAATCATTAAGAAGAAACATGATTTTTTTAAAAAAGTGCATTTAATTAACACAGTTTTCTGTAAGGAAGTCCATTAGGAGATTTAATTTTTGTGGGTTTAGTGTAGCATAAATTGAACTGTGTGATGCCTAGCAATACTGAACAAGGAAGAGGGCAGATGATGCTTTTGTCTGTCTAAACTTTCACACCTTCATTGGTTCTACTTTTTCAAGTTTAAACCTCTGGAGTAATTAATACCCACTGAAAATTATATCAGAGAAGGAATGCTCTAATCTCACTGGCAGGATGTACCACTATTTAAAATATGCCCTAATTTTGGAATATGAAGCCTGTTTTTCTGGCTTTTATTTTAGCTAATGTGTGTTTGTACATGCTTAAGCAGTATTTGGGGAAATATATGTTTAATTTTAGAACCTGTGGATATTGTAAATAAATTCGTATGTATAGTATCTGACAACAGAAAGAGATGAAATTATTTATGATATGGATTATTCAAATTATTTCATTAGTTAACCAAGTATTATGATGCTTTCCTTTGGTGAAGAGGAAGACATATTTCTGATTTCCTCCTATTGCATTACTGGATAGGTAATGCTGGGAATTAAAAGTGCGCAAAGGGAGTGATCAGAACAGGGAAGGGTTTTCCTTTCATTCCCTCTCCAGGACAAGACAGAGACCACCATTGCTTTAATATTGAGTTTTTTCTTGCTCTACCTAATGTAGAAGCAAAAACTATAATAACTTTCAGATGTTAAGCACCAAATTTGAAAGCACAAAAAAATTTACTACTTAGGACTCCGCAAAATCAAGCAAATGTATTGCTGCAAGCATAACTATGACTGAACAATTATATGTCTGTTACTATTCTTTCCATTTGGTATTTCATGTACCACTCTCTAAGTAATGATGAGCATCAGGGAAAAAAGCAGTCACTGTTTGGCATAGAAACCATAAATATATGCTATAATATATCACTTTGTTTCTTGTGCCAAAGGAAATCAGAAAATTCATAGAATCATAGAATAGTTAGGGCTAGAAAGGACCTTAAGATCATCAAGTTTCAACCCCCCTGCCATGGGCAGGGACACCTCACGCTAAACCATGTCACCCAAGGCTCTGTCCAACATGGCCTTGAACACCGCCAGGGATGGAGCATTCACAGCTTCCCTGGGCAACCCATGCCAGTGCCTCACCACCCTAACAGTAAAGAATTTCTTCCTTATATCCAACCTAAACTTCCTATGTTTAAGTTTAAACCCATTCCCTCTTGTCCTATCACTACAGTCCTTAATGAAGAGTCCCTTCCCAGCATCCTTATAAGCCCCCTTCAGATACTGGAAGGCTGCTATGAGGTCTCAATGCAGCCTTTTCTTCTCCAGGCTGAACAGCCCCAACTTTCTCAGCCTATCTTTATATGGGAGGTGCTCCAGTTCCCTGATCATCCTCGTGGCCCTGCTCTGGACTTATTCCAACAGTTCCATGTGTCTGTTAGCTTACTCATATTCAGGTTCTGCCTGATATACAC
>JANHGB010036923.1:0-58222 GCA_026283785.1 Coracopsis vasa | reverse complement strand
CTGACTGCCATGATTTTTCAAATATGATGGACAGTGGCTTAGCAACTTCATTTGCCAGCTCCTTCAGGACCCGCGGACGGATTTCATCAGGTCCCATGGACTTGTGCATATTCAGGTTCCTAAGATGGTCTTGAACCAGATCTTCTTCTACAGTGGGCCTAAGGTCTTCATTCTCACATCCCTGCATCTGCCTTCCCAGACTTGGATGGTCTGCTAATCATAGTATCTTAAGAAAGATACTATGGATTTAGAAAATAAAACTAAGAAAGAAATGCCTTGCTCCCAAATGAAAATAAAATCCCAAGTATAGATGTTACTACGAAAGTAGGTTCAGATTTCCTAGATGAAGGAGTGGTAAATTCTGCAAGTATTACTTTACTTCCTGACATAAACCTGAACCAGAAATCTTTGTCATGGCCTTACCATGATAGTTTAATTTTTCTCCCATAAATCTGAAATTAAACAAAGCAGACTTATGCTGTAACAGCCTTTTTTTCTTGGCAGATGATATGTGCTTTATATTTTTCAAAGCCACTCTGGTTCCTCTTCATGCAGGAGAGAAAGGTTGTCAAATTCTGATCAGTCTCTTGTCAGTGCCTAAGCCATGGTAAAAGAAAAGTTTGCAAAAAGAAAGGTGGGGGAACGTAATTTTTTGACTTCTAGAAATGAGAGGAACAATGAGGAAATAGGAAGGAAGAAAACCAAAAGGAGAATTTAAGAACAGGGGGCAACATGTAAATGACACAGACCAGCATTTCTGGAGTTACTCAGGACTTTCTTTTATGGTGTGTACCTCTGTGTTCTGTAGCTAAAGGCACTGTCTTCTTTCCCTGATATTGCATGTGTATACAGCTGAGCTAAGAACTGCCATGACTGTACAATTATTTTGATATTCAGGAAAAAGTTGGATTCCCCATTCTTTCCACTGCAGCTTATCACTTTTACTAAGTTCTGACCAGAAAGAGCTCATATGATGGCCCATTACTGTCCTAAATGGTAATTATCACATTAAACATATTACTGAGCTCACATTTCATTTCTGTGAATACCGGGCAGTGGACAGTTATTGTAGACTGTTATGAGGTTGTATCTTGATGCTTTTATTGTTTTTCAATAAGCAGTGTAACTTAATTGATTACCAAGGACATGATTATGCCAATGTACCTACACTAAATTTCTTAAAGTAGTTAACCTGAAAGTATGGCAGAAACTGGCTTGCCTGGCTGTAGATTCTAACTCTAAAACCAGAACTTCACTCTCCACATGATTTTCAAAAGTGAGTTCTATGTTCTATTTTTCTGTGCATGTTTAGCTGGGGACAAGGTGTTACATTTATTTTTCACTTTCTGAATATGATGTTCTTTCTGAACATCAAGTCCTATAAGGATGGGTTGGGTACTCAGTATTATCAGGTATTCTTGTAAACCATGACCCTGCTCTTAGTTAAGCTCAAGTTACCATTACTCTTTCCAGCTTCATGTTCACAAATAAAAATTGGTATGACCCAGTTCTTACAAATGGGGCACTTGAGATTTACACTCCTCTGCAGAGCTTTGTCTTTGTACAAAAGAACAGAAGATCCAAGATGGATGATATTTCTGCCAGGAAACTTTTATTACTGGACAATTTGAGGAGGGTTATTCCTTTTCATTATTTTTTATTATATTTTATACATTACTATTACTATTATTTAGAAAAATTAAGTCAGTGTGATCACAAGGGAAAATGCTGTTTGACTCATCTTCTGCAGTAATGTCATTAGGGACTGAAATGTCTGCTTTAACATAGAAATCTTTGTTGCCTCCTGACACTGAGCCACACTACCCCTGCCAGTCTCCCAATCATCATTTTTCTAGATTCTTTTTTTAAAACTAAGCTGAAGCATCTAATTAAGTTTAAAATAGAATGGCCCTGGGAAGAACTCTTCTGAAAGCTGCAGCAGAGATAGCAGCTCATCTTAACTGGAGGCTAAGACTTACAATACAGCATTCTTTCATGAAATCACAAAAACTTTATGCAAACAGAAGTGAGACTTTTGTAAAGTCAGCAAGCACAAAGCAGCCATGTAACTAAAGAAAAGAAGCCAATCTACACACAGAGGAGAAACTGATTTTGAGGAAGAATGAGTGCCAGGTGAAATGCAAATGGATGGATGAGCAGTATTTGTGCTGGCATAGAGTTTTCAGACCTGGTTTGGCATGAACATGTTTAAAGGGAGAAGAATAATGGTTAGAGTTCAGCAACATGTTCTGAAAATTTCAACTTGCCTTGATGGCAAAATCTTCGCTGTAGTTATCACAGTCAATGTAAAACCCTAGACTTTTGTTTCAAGGAAGCCTTCTGCATTAGAAATTGTTAGGTGTCTGAGGGATCAGCTTAGATGAGGAACTCTGGTTGGAATTTTGTGCATGTATGAACGACCAAAACCAGTTCAGCTGCAGATTCTGAATGCTTGCAGTATCAGTTGAATTAATTAACTTCAGTCAGCAACTCACTAAGGATCAAATTCTGAATTCGATGTACAGACTATAACAATGAGCAGCATAAAAACTATGATAGCTAAGAAAGCCCAAGCAATCCCTTTCCTCCGCTTCTTTTTATCCTCAGTGAAAGAAAAGAGCAATTTACTTGTGCTGTATATTGTCTTCCCACTTTCTCAGCTGTATTCTCTAGATAAAGAAGTGAAGGAGAAAGGCCTAAAGTTAAGAACCTCACTATCCCGAGTCAGCTATAAAAAGCACAAAAATGTAGTGTGTTCATATACACCTGTATGAAAATCCTGCACTATTTTTATAGCAGTTTACAGGAGTATTTATCTTCTTTATGGTGATGCTTCAGATGTAATCCAGTTAATAGCCTAGCCCCAAACTGTCACTGTTTCAGAACTTAAAAATCAAAGATCATTCTGCAAAAACCCATTTAAAATGAGCAGGTCTAATTTCAAATGCTACCTTCTACTCCAAAAATTATATCTTTTGTGTTATTTCAGTTTACATTATACTTTAGCAGATTACTGTGCACTTTAATATTAATTCAAAGTTTAAAGAATCTTCACTTTGACTTTTAAATATCTAATATTTCGTTTTCATAAAACAAAGATGTTAGAAAGAGTAATTTCTAAGCAACCTTCAAAAAAAAAAAAATCCTTGAATCTTCACCCAAAAGAATTGTCCACTGAAAAGCTGATTTTGTGGAACTACCAGACTTGTGTGTCCTGCTGTTATGGTTATGTTTTTTGCTTTTTTAAAAAAATTATTTTATTTTATTTACCCATGGCAGGGGGCTTGGAACTTGATGATATTAAGGTCCTTTCCAACCATAACTATTCTATGATCATTATGTTTTTCATCGCGAGAGATATTGAACTAAATCAATAGGTGTTTACAGAAATCCTTGAGAGCTAAAATAAGTTCACTTCTTTTTACAATATTAATGGAAGAGAAATATTCTTTCCCCCTGAAATTTAAATTGATATATAGTAAATTTGTTTAATATTAAGAAAAGGAAGCTCAATCAAATGCAATGATGGTTGACCAGTTTCTCCCTTTAAGTTCAAGAGTTTGTTTTAATATGATAAGATATAGCAGTGGTATGATATTATTTCACAAAGATAGCATCTCTAAATATGAAAATATTTTCTAGCAGTTACATGGTCTGTGGATGTAGAAGAGCTTTTCATTGTCCCAGTTGCCATCTCTTGCTCTGGCTCCTTGGGTTCCTTCATTAGAAGCTAAAATATCCTCTACTTCTACTGCATAGCTACATTAATGATCAGTGAGTATTTAGGGAAAGTAAAGGAGAGACAAACACCTACTTTGGAGTGAATCTCAAGAAATTATCTTGTTAAATCATATTTTTGCAGGACAGTGCCAACAGTAAATAGCAAAGGGAAAAAAGATTGGATCTGCAACAGTTAGAAACACCTTATCAAGGTAAAAATCTACCTTCACAACAACCACCATACTTATTTGCTTGTCAGAGCTATATTTGTAAAAGACAGAAGAGGGACCATTTTAAATTATGTTCCCAAGATAAGCATATTCAAAACCTTTACAGGAAGATGATCCACCAACACCTGATAGCCTACAACCATCTGTAAAATCTCTATTAAAAATACAGTAATCTTGCCTATGTAATATAAATGCCAGCTTTACAGAAAAGAATAATCTCTTTTTTAAGTGTTTTCTTGACAAACATTAAAGTTTCAAAGCATGGGGTATGAAAATGCTAAAGAGAAAAGTCGCCAGTGCAATAACAGGTTTTGGTTGTTTCTATCACCTAATCCAGAGGCTGGGGTAACAGACCACAGATAGATGCAGTTGTTCAATATAATTTCAGACTCTATGGCTTTGACATTGATATATCAAAAGGTTTAAAACTAGGAAATTATCACCCATATGTAGAAAATAATTTGCTATAAATCTTTCCCAAATACTCTCTCCTTACAGTTCTTTCCCCTACTGGCTGGAGGTTTGTGATTAGTCATTTCTCTTGTTTTGGCAATTGACAGTGGTGACAGCACTGGTTCTCACTTCCTTTTTCTTAAGGGAGGATGGTGAAACAACAGAAAGAGGGAACAGCAAATGTAACATAACAACAGCATGTATTATTTTCCTTACATCTAATTGTGACTTACAGCAACATCATATTTTTCTCTTTTTATAATAGGATTTCTTTTTATATAATTCCACTCCTCAGAAAGAATTATTATGAGCGTTCTTTTATACATGTTTGTGCCTAGACATAAAAGTAAACTCCGAGGGTATGTTTTGCAAATATTCTTCTAGAACACCATTAATACCTAGCGTTGGGTATTTTGAGAGAAAAAAAGACATAACCAGTCCTGGTGGCAGCCATTAAGATGTTCTTTAACAAAATATTTCACCTGCTGAGCTTTCAAATGAATCCTTAAAACTAGTGGCATTCTCTCTTAGAGAAAATACAAACATTATAACAGTAGCATGTAAAATTTTACCATTTTATCTTTTTTTACCTGTTCTGCTCCCCTTTTAGTTTCTACAGCTTTTCTAGAAATTACTTCTGTATAGAAGATCCCCTTCACATCAGTGTGTTGTCAGTGCTTATACCCCTGGAGCACTGCGCGTCATGACAGTCTAGCTCAAATCAGCCAGGTGCTGCCCTAGATAGCAGTCTTTCCCTGTGGGCACACCCTTGTTTGTAATGTAGGCATGCAACCTACTTTAAAAATTCCCCCCATATGCACAGACACACTCATGGAGTTAGCCTTTTCCTTGCTGAAAGCAAGACTTTAAGGAAATATCCTCATTGAAGTATTCAAGTTTCTATTTGATAAGTAAACCAGTTGCAGGGGAGCCTGTAATTTGGCATGTTGTAACCTAGCTCTCAGATATGCAGCCAGTAAT
Source organism: Coracopsis vasa (assembly GCA_026283785.1). Taxonomy (NCBI): domain Eukaryota; kingdom Metazoa; phylum Chordata; class Aves; order Psittaciformes; family Psittacidae; genus Coracopsis; species Coracopsis vasa. The sequence goes on along the minus strand of JANHGB010036923.1, from coordinate 52,838 downwards.
GTTTCTGTTGCGGTTTTTTTTACTGAACTATAATCATCCTGTGATTTTTATTTAATAACCAAACCTCTGCTTCATTGAAATATTCCTCTTTCCAAGTATTCCAAGAGGCAACACAGCTCAGGTGATATGGGAATTCACAGCCCTTTATGTGACATTTCTATAGAAATAGTATAATGTGGTGGGTTGACCCTGGGCCAGGTGTCCACCAAAGCCACTCGATCACTGCCCTTCTCAACTGGACAGGAGAGAAAATACAACAAAAGGCTCATGGGTCAAGGTAAGGACAGGGGGAGATCACTCACTGATGACTGTCACAGGAAAACCAGACTTTAATTGGGGAAACTAGTCTGATTTATTACCAGTGAAACCAGATTAGGGTAATGAGGAATAAACCCAAATCTTTAAAAAACCACAAACCTTCCCCGCCGTCTTCCCTTCTTCCTGGGCTTTACTCACAATTTTCTCTACTTCCTTCCCTGCAGTGGTGAGGGGGCTGGGGTACGGAGGTTGTGGTCAGTTCACCACATGTCTCTGCTGCTTCTTCTTCCTCAGGGGAGGACTCCTCACACTCTTCCCCTGATCCATTGTGGCATTCCTCACACAGGAAACTGTCCTCCATGGACTGCTCCATCATGAGTCCTTCCCATGGGGTGCAGTCCTTCAGGAACAGACTGCTGCAGTGTGGATCGCCCTTGGGGTCACAGCTCCTTGCAACAAACCTACTCCAGTGTTGGCTTCTCTTTCCATGGGACCACAGGTCCTGCCAGGAGCCTGCTTCAGTGTCGGCTTCCCACAGAGTCACAGCCTCGTTCAGGTTTCCCCCTGTTCCTGTGTGGGGTCCTCCATGGACTACAGGTGGAAATTTGCTCCTCCATGGACCTCCATGGGCTGCAGGGGCACAGCCTGCATCACCATGATCTGCATCATGGACTGCAGGGGCACAGCCTGCATCACCATGGTCTGCATCATGGACTGCAAGGGAATCTGTTCCTGTGACTGGAGCACCTCCTCCCCTCCTTCTGCACTGACCTGGGTGTCTACAGAGTTGCTTCTATCACATATTCTCACTCCTCTCACTGGCTGCAGTTTCTCCTGTGCAGTAACTTTTTTCCCTTTCTTAAACACATTATCCCAGAGGCACTACTACTGTCACTGATGGGATCAGGCTTGGTCAGGAGTGAGTCCTTGGAGCCTGCTGGCATTGACTCTATTGGACATAGTGGAACCTTCTAACAGCTTCTCACAGAAGCCACCTCTGTGGCCCTGGTGCTACCAAAACTTTGCCATGCAAACCCAATACATATAACTAGGAAAATATTTAAAAACCACATATACAACAGCCAGTAGAACTCTGTTATACTGGAGCTTTAATTAGAAAGATGAGTACAGGCAAAACCAAAACACCTATGAACAGATGACACGGACTTTCAGCCCAACTTGCAGAGTATATAGTTAGACATAATTTTATAGTAATGTGAGTCTGGTCCTGCATGTTACTAACTGCTTTAAAACTCCTTACAGAAATCAGTGGGAATTACGGAACCTAACACTAGGTTCCAGAATAAAAGTCACACATAAGCTGTGCTGCCAGTCAGCAAAGCACATGCAAAAAGGCAGTAGCTTAAAGAGGACATAGGTAGCGTACAGGCCTTTAATGCTTCTGATCTCCTCACGAAGCAGTAAATTTCCCTTCGACATCTTTAATTTTAAATAATCCAAATCTCTGTAACAATGCCAATTTTATTGTTTTGATCATTTTTTTGGCAGCAATGCTAGAGCTGGTTGCTGCAAATTCCTCTGTCTGAGCCTCCAAACATGAATACATTTATGAACTATAAATTATGTTCAAAGACATGTCACTCCTGCCTTCCCAGCACTATACAAAGAAGTCCATTAAACTCTATATAATATGGGCTTAATGCTATTTCTTTTGATGTCAATAGAGAAAAATGCTGGCCATGTGCTCATTACACTTGTTAGGATTTTGATAAGCTGGGTACACAGTCTGACCACAGTAGTGCTATAGTGTCTTCCCATGCAATCCAGAGAAAGTCAGTAAGAAAAATACCATGCAGCCATGCAAGTTCTGAATCCAAAAATATGCATGTTTGATGTAGTTAGGCTAAATTGTTAAAGTTTTTCCAGCTAGGGTTTTGAGCCTCCTTCTCCCAAGTGTTTTAAGGGAATAGCAAAATTGCCACCTCTAGCTGCACATAGAAAGCATCAATACAGGCTGAAGGACTAATGGATTGACAGCAGCCCTGCTGAGAAGGACTTGGGGGTACCAGTGAATGAAAAATTGGATATGAGCTTGCAATGTGTACTTGCAGCTCAGAAAGCCAACCACCCTGGGCTGCATCAAAAGAAACATGGCCAGCAAGTTGTGGGTGGTGATTCTGCCCCTCTACTCAGCTCTTGAGAGACCACACATGGAGTACCGCATCCAGCTCTTGACTTGTCAGCACAGGAAAGACATAGACGTGTTGGGGTGGTCCCAGAGGAGAGTCACAAATATTGTTAGAGTGATGGAAAACCTCTCCTTTGAGGAAAGGCTGACAGCATTGAGGTTGTTTAGTCTACAGAAGAGAAGGTTCTGGGAAGACTTTATTGCAGCCTTTCAATATATAAAGGAGGTGTTTAAAAAAGATGGGGACAAGACTTTTTAGCAGGGCCTGTTGCTATAAGACAAGGGGTAATGCCTTTAAACTAAAAGAGGGTAGATTTAGACTTGATATAAAGAAGAATTTTTTTCCAATGAGGGTGGTGAAACACTTATACAGGTTGCCCAGAGAGGTAGTAGATCACGCATCTTGGAAACATCCATGGTCTGGTTGGACGGGTCTTTGAGCAACCTAATCTAGTTGAAGATGTCGTTAGTCATTAGGTGACAAATCTGAGCTTTTCAACACAGACGCTAGAGTGCTGAATCCCCCAAAATTCAATCCTGAAGCCTCTCTAAGCTGTGTTGCATTAGTATGTTTGCATTCCACCTGCCTAGAACACTGCTAGATGTTTAATTATATTTTTAACACTTTTCTTTTTCACATGTGTGCCCTATTCTTAGCAATTGGACAGGATTTCTGAAATCTAAAAATTCATCTGTGATGGCAAAAAAAAAAAAAGACTATGTATCCGTTATCTTTCTATGTCCTTCTAGCTACCATCTGCCTGTGTATTGTTTTATTTCTAAAACAAAGGATAAACAGATGATATCGTTCTTCTGCGACGTTTTTTTTACATAGGTGGGGCTTGCATTATAAAACTGAATGCTGCAAGCATCCTGTAATGCACACACAGCTTGGTGCTCACTGCCAAGTCTAACTATGACTCTTCCTGTGAAATTTAAGTTACAATAAAATAAAATATTTAGCAGAAGATTTTAAATGCCAGGTTTCTTGAATGTTTTAATGTTTCACAGCAGGTCTTAGTGCCATAAAAGAGTGTGCAAACTGCTTCTTTGCACACACAAATATGCACAGTCAGCTATTGATGTTCTTGGCTGCAGGACCAGAAATGCACATTTAATGCATATTTATGGTATGGTGTCTGAAATTATACTGATGTATAACTATTTCATATTTAGATTCCAACCTAACTACGCAGAAATATATCATCTATTTGAGTGAGTTTCCTAGATCTTGGCTTTGGATATTTGGACATGGCCTTATTTATCTGACTTCTAGAACAGGTTAATAAAGGGTAAAAGATCCAAAACAGTGAGCAGAACATTTGGTCTATTGCTTCAGATTCACGAGTTAAATACAGGGTAAGGAAAATAGGTATGCAGAAATACTGAGATTTCTTACCATATTCTGTCCCTGAAAAATCATACAGCAATAAAATGCTGTATACAAATTATCATATTATATACCAATGTATGTATATATAAAAAAATTTCTAAAAGCATGTGCCATTGCATAGCAAAATTTGTATACAGTACAGGAAAAAAAAAATATGAAAACCTCAATTCTGATAGCATAAACAAGTAACTTTTTTTGGAGTTAAAATCATATTCGCTCAAGAAGGGGGCAATCATACCAGATGAGAGATTTCTCTGCTATTGGAAGATTAATGATTTGGGTTTTTTTCAGTGCACAATGTTATATAGTGGTACACTACAATTAAAACTCTTCAATATTGAACAACATGATGACAAAATTTGTCGTATCTTGAATGTATTATTTTGGTTATATTTAAGATATAGGGCACTTATTGTTTATTTCCAAATTTTTTAAAACTGCTTGAATGGAAACATTGCAAAAATATCAGTATCAACTCCAGCTCCCTGGCAGCTTTTATGATTCCCTGCCCTTAATTTTAATACTGCCAGACATTATGCAGTTGTCTACTTTTGTTTGACTTTCAAATAATCACAATGTGCCTTTTGACCGTTTCTTCAAATAAACACTTCACAGTTTTTGTCTGTTTATTTACAGTCTGCACATAACACTGTAAATTGTGGGCTTACAAATTGTTCACATTTCAAAGTGCAATTTCAGTTCTATCATCATAGATGTTCAGCCTCAAATAATTGATTCATTATATTTCACTATCAACAGATGGTCAAAAAACAATCAGTCAGTCCAATTCCATAAGCAATATAATCTCCACTACATCTCATCTACATCTGCACACGTGCAAACACACATACATTGGTTATGCCAATGATTTTTGCTCTGTTTCCTTCTGGAAGCTAAGAATGCTTTTCGTAAAAATGATCCCCACTGACACAGAATTCCTTCTGATGCAGACCATCAAATCTTATGATAGCTTGGCCACTATTTTTGACCCTCAAGATCCTCTAGGGTCACGGGACACTTTGCCAGTAGGCTATTTTCTTAAATATACTATAAAGTACTGACACTGTAAAATGTCTGATCTTCAGTACTCTATGTTGAAGACATTATCTAAGCTGTATATTAACATTTTGCTAAATAGTTATGTGATATCTAGCTAAATAATTTCTTCAATCTACTCCACAGCTGCTATCTAACCATAATATACAGGACTGCCAACTCACATCCATGAAAACCAATAAAGTAGATGCAGTAGTCAGCCTTATCTTTCTGAGACTAGAACTGCATATTCACTCTTATCTTATGACACAAATGCTAGAGAGGGCTTGAATCAAGCTGATTATTTTATTTTTTTCTTGGAATATTAACGGACAGTGTGTTCTTTACTCCTTCATGTGAAGTGTGGCAACATACTATTAAGTAGTTATTGCCTCTGAAGTGGACTATTTTCAGCAGCAAATTAAGTGAATATAGCTTATAGCTTCTATTAAAGCCTGTTAATAGTTAAAACTTAAGTTTCAACTCATCAAAATGAAAGACACTGGTGAAATCCTGGTCACAGTGTAATCAACAGCAATAACTTCATTGACATAAGTGATATCAGGTTTCTAACCACTATGACATGCAAAATGGCTTTCATTAAAACTGCAATAATTATAAGGCTGTTGATGATACCAAATCCTAAATTCTTTATTCAAATGGGTTCAAATCTAAAGTAATGGCCTAATAAGACTAAGTCCTTCAGAATCCAAACTAACAATAAAAATAAAACATAGTAACAAACAATGTGTTGCATTTAGATCTATACTTTTGGACTTTAGCCACAGGCTACTATAAGAATAATGAGAGCCACAAGTAGCAGTTTAATGTCCTTTGTTCTTGTTAAAATGGTGAAGAGATGGACAAATAAACACACATCCACAGACAGCCCAGGTGATCAATTTTCTAACCAGCAGACATTTGTTAAGCGGGTGTCCTCATTACAGTGTGCGGAGTCTGGGAGCAGACCCCTGTAGGGCATTTCAAAAGTCAAACAGGCTTGGTGGAATGGCTGATAAAACTGTACAGAAACCACCAGCTGATGCATAACTTGGAATAACTCCAAGATTTCTTTTCCATAGGACAAAGGAACTTAGGAATATAGCAATTAATAGTTTCTACCTGAAAGGATATCTGGAATGGATGAGAAACCCCATTATTTTCTTGTTTTTTAAAAATTACTCTGGGTTTATCTACCAGCACAGTAGCTTTTTCTTTAGTTTTGATTTCACTTCTGTCCTACTACAAGTGGACAACAGTGCATTACTTCTTTCAGATACGGGTTATGACCATTCATATTCAGGAGTGTGAAGCTCTAGCTATATGTATCTGAAGTTGCTGACTTTCCCACTTTAAGGACCTATACCTGCAGTCTACAATGGCATTGTCTCCAGCATACATATTTCTTACTATAAAGCAGACTGCATAAGTATGGTACTGAAGAGTGATTAAAAATGCATTTTTTTTCTGTACAGGTTCCTTTTTCTCTGGATTTTCAAATTCTTCCTTGAAAGTCGCCTCTATGGGAATGCATAAAAAGCCCCTGCATTCTCCTAACAGTTAAGCAGGTGGTGACTTGTAATTGCTATGATTACTGCTATTGACTAATGTGCTGGTTTTGGCTGGAGTAAGAGTTAATTTTCTCCATAGTTGCTAGCATGGTGCTATGCTTTGGACTTGTGATAGAAACAGTGTTGATAATTCAGGGGTATTTTCCTTATTGCTAAGTAGTGACTACTCAGAGTCAAGGCCTTTTCTGCTCTTCACAACACCCACCATTGAGTTGGCTGGGGGTGCACAAGGAGATGGGTAGGGACTCAGTCGGGACAGCTGATCCCAACTGACCAAAGGTATATTCCATATCATATAGCATTGTGCTCAGCATATAAAGCTGGAGAAATAAGGCAGCAGTGGTGGAAGATGACACGTTCAGAGTGACAGTGTTTGTCTTCCTAAGTACCATTACACGTGATGGAGACCTGCTTTCCTGGAGATGGATAAACACCTGCCTGTTGATGGGAAGTGGTGAATGAATTCCTTGTTTTGCTTTGCTTGCATGCACAGTTTTTCTTTACTTATTAAACTCTCTTTATCTCAACCCCTGTTTTTTCTCAATTTTACCTTTCCAATTCTTTTCCCCATCCCACCAGGGTGAAGGGTGGGGAGGAGTGGGAGGTGAACAAATGGCTGTGTAGGGCTTAGTTGACAGCTGGAGTAAAACCACAACAACTAGCTACGTACTGTGCACCCAGTGTGTCTGTGCTGAAACATCCTATTCTTCTTGTTATCCCTTCCTCTTGACATGTGACACTTGTTCTTTTTTTAATCCTCCTATAATGCCATGTCTCTAAGTTTTTAAGGCCTGTAGAGCAAGGGAGTTTTATGCATGAGTCAGCAAGTATAGTACAATTCTGATGCCAAGTAATAATCTTCACCACAAGAACAGAGTCAGCAGGGCCTTTTGTGAAACAATAGGTACTCGGCAAAATTCAAGGTAGTCCCTTCTGTCACGTAGTGCCTCTTTCATGTACATAACAATCTGTGTGTGCATGTGTATTTGTGAGTGCGATTTTTATATATACACATACACCCAACACGTGCACGCACTAGTCTCAACAAAGCTCATTCCCCTAAATCCTCTTGCAACAAAAGTGATAAAATATGATATTAATAATCTCATTGGAAGACAAAACAGTTAGAAGGCTTAAAACTCTTTTGGAAATCTTTACTCAAAGACTGAATTCTCAGACTTCATTCTGGCCTTTCCCATCCAGAACATCTGACTAAATTCAAATGAGTTTGTATATATTTCCTTATACATCACTATCCTTCATCTAGGCTAAAATCCCTTTATTGCTATTGTCAGGGAGTTACAGATATGAATATTTCCACTACAATCAATATGAATAAGGAGCTCATGATTTGGCTCAAATAAAAATAATCTTTTTTTTCATTTCTGGTTTTCCACATCTCCACCCTGTGATATTCCATCACACATTCCTGTCCAGTGGCAGTAAAACATTGCATGAAGCACTAATTAGTCATGACGTAATGCAAACCACATTAAAAACAATAAAGTAGAATGCAACATACCAGAAATAATTTCATCCCTTAAGCTATAGCTATCATTTAATGCAGCATATGGCTAACAGAATTGTGAGTAAAATGCTAATTTTTACTCCGTTGACTTTTTGCAAAATAACGGGTACAGCAATAACCTGTATTCAAAGAACACAAGGGACCAAAGTGTTTGGTGGTGTAGCTCTGCTTATACAGGTCAAAAGAAGATGGGTGAATGAAATCACCAAATGAAACCAGTGGCTGAATCCTTATAAGCAACTAACTTTATGATCATTACATGATAAATGTAATCTTTCTGCCTAGTTTATTTTTCTTTTAACAAAATTATAGATAATTTGTGGTACTTCTTTTCTGAACTGCACTATGAAGACATTTATTTGGTTCTATTGCCTTCCTCTTCTTCCAGATTTCATTTCAGGTTTTTCAGATAAAGAAGTACATTGATTGTGAGTTAAATTTACTTTAAGGTCATGCTTTTCATCTGATTTTATGATAAGTATTGATTTTTATTTAGCATCTATGGTGTGGTTTCAATAAAACTAATAATGAACATTGTTGACACATGTTATTTACCCTTTGATCTGAATTTTACAACTTTGGGACTTTCTTGAAGATGTGCTGTGTTAACAAAATTCCTGACTTGCTCATCCAGTTCAGTTGTCAGGTATGGAAAATTTTCTGTTATTGCTAGAGTAACATAAGTTTACATCTTTACACGGGAGGGTGCAGGTACTTTAAATAGAATGTGTTTGTTTATCTGCTGTTTTACTTTCATGAGTGGATATGTGAAACTCTCTTCAGGAGTGTTCTCACTTTGCAAACCTTTATATTGTTGTGCCATGAGACAAAACATGAAGGGAGTTGCATGTATCCACATGGTCTACCTGCTCAATACCTTTCAGGCTGAATTCATGGCCATCCAGGCACTAAGGGAAATCTGAGATAAACTACCTTCTGTAGTTTTCTTCCATGTGCACAGAGCTGATCTGGAAAGCTTTCACTCTGTTTTCCTTTCTGATAACTGCCACCAAACACAGCAAAGGACTAGGGATCTTGCCTGGAAGCTTCTAACACTATCTGCCTCAAGGAGAGAGAGGTCGTATTTTTAAATCAGAGTGCTCACAAAGGAACTGTAAGGAATAAAATCTCAAGAGGTCCTTTGATTTTTGACTTCTCCCAAGCCCTATGGATGAGATGCCATGATGATACAATTTGACCAAATAGGATTTCTACCTATTCTATCCTATGGAAATCGTGTTACAATACCATGTGTTGCATCATTGCTCTCAGGTTTCTTTATCCAGGAGGCCCACATAAGTTCATGTGAGTCTAAATTCTGCTTTCAGCATTTTTGTATGAATCACAAAAAATTTCACTGAAATGTTGGTTCAATTACCATTCATATATATTGTAAAAAAAAAAACAAAAAAAAAAACTGCTCATAAATTAAGTTCTGAAAAAAAAAAATCTTAAGCATTTTTAATATGTTGTGAACAAATATCAAGTAGGAGGTGCTGGTTCAGTGTTCACATCAATTATTCATAAATTATTATTAGTTAATGATTTATCTGAACCATGATTAGGAACTGTTTATAAATCAGAAGGTACTATTTCTCCTTGTATAGGAATGAAATTTGTTAGACCAGATACCAGGGAATGCCAGCATCTGAACATATGAATTTTCAGATAAAAACTATTAAGGAAAAAATACTGACAATTGACAATTTCAGATGTTGCATTTAAAAAATAATTTTTATGCAAATCAGCCATTTTTATATTATATCCTTGGAACAAGAGGACTCAAAAGTAAGAATAAAAGTTTGGGTTATTTTTAAATTCACCATAAGCTACTTCAAAATATTCAGTCAACTTTATTTATTGATAAAATTATCCCAGTAAAAAATATCTATATGTGTGAATCTGCAAGCTTTGTAAAATTGTATTGCTAACAAACTGGACATCATATAAAAAGAATTAAGACTCAGATAAAACTCTACTCATTAATATAAATGAATTTACCTGAAAGACAAAGCTGAGTTTACTATATCTAGACTATTCTCTATACTTACATAAAACAAATGGCAAAAAAGGGAAAATAAAGCTGGTTTTTGTTTTTGTTTGGGGTTTGGCTTTTTGTTTGTTTTTTTTTCTTTTAGGCTGATTGACCTAATGGCCATTATTTTAATTACTTTTTCAGATTAGAGGATTGTTCTTTATTTTAAAGTCTTTCCCAGTTTAGAATCCAGAGTTCTAGAGGTGATTTATGATGAAAGAATCATTGAACATCCATTATCTTTAGGCATTGAGAGATTACAGCTGTCATTTCCAGAAGTACGTATTGACAGAAAACTGGTATTTTTTAGTCTAATTTTTTTTTAAGAAACTGTTTAATACAGTACTGTCCATCAAATGGGTATAGAAAGCCTAAATATGAAAGATAATTTGAAAGCAGTCAGTGTCAGTATTATGTCACCTACCAATTACAGTATATTGAAAGCATTCTACATGACATATGTTCATGTTTTATCAACAAAGATACTGTATACTGCAATAATACCTAATGAACAGGTTTTATCCTCATTTTCTGAGAAAACAAGCTTGATGTAATGATCTGTCTTTGTATGTTTATGTTTCTCTGTCTGTCTCTCCTTCTATACCTCACCTATGAAAAACATTTTTTAAATTACTGGCAAATTTGAATAAATAAAGACAAAAAGACACAATGTATATAGACACACAGTTGCATGCATGCACATGTCAATGCAGAACTTGGAGCTGTACTTTTTTTGGCTTCCAATTTGGATTCCAACATTTAGGTATTACTTTAATGTGACAGGTAAGTCTTGTGATTCTGTAATTTCTGTTTTTACTATTGTAACACTAATGGAAACAAATTATTCCTGAAAAAAACAAACAAAACCAACCACAACAACAACAAACAACAACAACAACAAAAAACCAAACCAAAACCAAAACCAAAAAATTTCCCCAAATACTGATGTGAACAAGTTCATTCAGTTTTTCTTTGTTTTTTTTCCTTTTATTTATTTTTTTTCTCCCATTACAAGGTATTGATCTGCTTGTATTACTTTTGTCCTTTGTGAGCACACCTGAAACAGAATAGTCAATGCAATACTCTTATGTCAGATTAAAAAAAAAAAAAGGAAAAAAGAAAAAAGGTTTGAATTAAACAAATTAATCATTTATTACTTTTTCAATAGAAACTTTACTTGGCCTTGAAGTGCAGTTCAGCATAATAAAAGGGATATGAAGTCTGGAGGGAATTTAATCTGATTCTTTTTCAACAACGAAACTATTCTGTAAAATTTTAACTAAGGTAGTAAAAGTTTCATTTCAGATTAAGACAGGGAAAGCACTAAATCTTCTTTTTTCCTGCAGAGGAACAATCCAGAAGGAGGATTACCAAGACATTCAATCTCTATATAAACAGATAAAGTGACTATGTGTGTGTGTGTGTGTATATATATATAAGAACTTTAATCTGTTTAACAGAAACAGATTTACTACCTCAGTTTGGGCGTAAAAGTGGAGCTTTTATGTGCATGGGTCAGAGTTTTCTATATGTATTAGCATAGAGTCTATGGCTTTGCTTGAGTTTGAAATGGAGTATTTTCAGAAGACGGTGAGACATAGGCGCTCTCTTGGGAGCAAAAGTGTCTCCACTTTCAATGGAGCTATCTGCTAGCCTTTCTGTAGCTGTAATGATCTCCTGTTATTGAAGAAAGTGGAACTAGAATAATACTTCTGTAATCATTTGGCTAAGACGCATGGATACCCTGATAACACTGATACCCTGATACATATATATATATATATATATATAAAAAAATTTAAAATATATTGTCAGGCCAATAACTGAATGACTATTCAATATTATTAGTAAATTATCATCATTATTGGTCAATTCTTACAAAAGGTTCAATAATCATTGTTTTCAAGTGATATATTTGAAATTCAACACTTCTACAAGTGCTTTTTCTGAAAAACTAAACAATTATTTAAATCCTTCAGTGGAGGTGAGACCTTTTAAGAATCAGACGCTGTTATTCAGAAACATTTGAAGGATCTTCAAAAGTATTAAGGGCTCAACAGTTTTTCAAGGTCAGATATGTTGCGTCAGGTACAGTTAAAGACAATAAGAACATTAAATACGTATAAACAATTTGGTGTCTGAGCTTTATCATAATCAACAAATACCTGATCAATAAGGCTTGATTCAATTGCCACACAAAAAATGTCTAATGCTCTTTGAGATACCATGCTGTATTCCACTCCAGAACAGTAATATAATTGGATATATCAGTCACATGAAGAAATAAGATTTTGATGCATAATTTGGGGTTCTACAGCCTGGGACAGAATCTCACCCCTTACACCTTGATAGAATTAACTACACTATTAGGTTTTCAGCACAATACCCTCAAAGAAGTTGTACTGATAGTCTATCAACTATGTCAGCTTTGCCAAAAGCTAACACCATAAGAGTTATCTCAGACTAGTTAACTAATGTGTTGGGATTAATTGCTCTATTTCAGATATTGAAACTGTAGACATCTGCATGTGAGCTAGTCGTAATAGTGGCAATAAGTACTCTAAGGTGTAATTCATCTTACCAACAGACGCAGGCATTAAGGCCTGCATCTTAAAAGGTCTTGGTTTTGTCATTGGTCTATATTGATAAGGTGGCCAACTCATCTGTAGAAATCTAAAAGAAGTCTGACAGATCTTACCTACAGTAATCTTTTATTCTTGACTTACATGTATGTCTAATCTTTTTATGCTCAAAAAAGTAGGTGCCTACATCAACTGTGTGGCTTTCAGTTCACAAAAATATGTTTTAACAGGAATTAGAGCCTTAGTTTAACTGACTATGCCTTAAAGTATTTACTACTAAAATCTCTGTTATACATACAACCTGGAAAACAAGCATAAAATAAAGAATCATTGGCTGTGTTTCTCTCAGTCGACCAGAGGCAGAATTGATGATGTCTGCAACTACTAAATAAAAGAGAACTGGGGACCTATCTATCTCTGCTCCTCATGCCAGGTGTCACAAAGTTACTTAAGAAGTTAAATTGCTTAGGGACATACCTATTCAGAACTGACGAAAACTAGGGAGGAAACTCAAGTACTTGATTCCTCACAATACTCACTTTTTGTTATCTATCTCATCCCATGGCAATGTTGTGAATATCTGTAGCATTCTTTTTCTCTGTTTCTAAAGGCCTAGCCATTAGCTAGACAAGTGTGGATATAAACTTGTTGATAACTACTTAGCCTCAAGGAGAGAGGTTGGTCTTTGAGTCTTTTATTAAGCAGTGTAGGCAAAGAACTATTTATGTTTTTAGTCCATTCCTTTTTAATATAGACTAGAACATTAGTAAGGCACTCACCAATCTTCTCTCTGAATGAAAAGTCTCCAGGGAAAAAGACTGAAAATGATCTTCTACTTTTTTTAACAGTTACAGAAGGTTATACTTACAAAATATTAAAATAATTGCACAAACCCATGAGATTCTAATTCTTCTTTCTCTTTCACTGATGACTTTACTTGACAAATTTGCTAGCTGCCAGGGAAATTTTCTCAGGAAATTCACCAGCTTATTTGTGAAGAGAATTGAAACGATGAACAGCATAATATTTGAATATAAATTACAAGAAACAATCTAATTTTTTTTAGATCTTCTGCTTTTTTGAAATTCAGCACTTACTTACACCCTAATTCCGCAGATGTATTGCAAAGTTGCTTTCTCATCGGTGTGAGTTCTTAACTAGCAACTGTGCTATGACAGTTCAAAGTCACTTAACTTTGATGAAATCTTGCTCATTCTTATTATTTTTTGTTTTCTGATATCATAGTTCTGGTCATATTTGGGATCTATATTCCCCACATAAATGACCTCATGGTCATTATATTAATTTAGGAATACAAATATAAGAGGCATTATCTCAGTACTTTCAAAATACAGTGGGCTCGGTTTTTTGCCATTTCTCAGACCTTCCTTTTGCTATACTTATTTTCTGCTTTTACTTTAAGCTGCTTTTCCATATCTTCCTGCCCCCCAAAAAAGTAATTTCATGTATTAAACATCACATAATTTATTAGCTGATACTATATGACAAGTGCTTAGCTTGGCACATTCTTTAAAACAAGCAAGTGCATTTTGTAGAACTTTAGTAGAAGTAGTAGCTACTGTATTAGGTACTGAAATTATTCAGTAGCCAATAAAATAACAGCACATGAAGTTCAGAAGGAAAGTGTGAACGTAAGTGTGAAGCTCCTTAAAAATGATGTGGTTAGGGATATTGTATCATTTTTGTAGATATGGGTTGGGTAAGATTACCTCTCAAGATGCTTCATTTCTTTCTAAATTTTAATGTAAAATCTCCTTAGTGTGCAAATAATTTCTATCTTATTCTACCTACGGCCTGAGTATGTTGACCTCCAAGGCCCACACTTTCAAAATTATTTGACAGCTAAAGTCTGAGTTCATAAAGATTTTGTTATTTTAAAACTTTTGTAAACTCAGAGACTCACAAATTATTTGTTTTAGTACTTACCTATTACGTGGTCTGAGTAGGAAGATTCACATTTGGGTTATGTAGAATAGAACTAGGAGATGTAGCATTACTTTCCTTTTGCAGTGTCCAGAACACTCAGTTAGGTCAAGAAAGAAAAAAAAAGTCCTTCCTCTATTTGTGTGGGGTTTAAAATGTGTTTGGAGTTTTTTTAAAGTCCATAAAGAAAATGGTCTTAATACTGGACTGTTGAACAGTTCTCCTCTTTTTTTACCTCCATAACATTAATCTGTTCAAAGTAGAAGAGTTTTTAATAGAGAAAGAAAAAGTTCAAATTCCTCTCTAAATATTGTATCTATTAGGATTTTTTTTGGAGATATGGCTTAAGTATCTGCAAACAAAGGAAGAACTGCAATATGAATATCTATTATAATAGTCGAAGCCTTTACCCACTAGGTTATGAGAAAAAAGGGAGGTACTACTTCCTATTTCTGTCCCTGTTTGGAAGAGAAACTGTTGAGTGGCTAATCCCAGGGTGATATGCAAGGCTATGAACCCAGAAGAACCCTAATAGCTTTATAGAGTCTTACGCTAAACTGCATGTTTATCAGCACCCCATATTTCTTACATTAGGTGGTTGGTACTTCTTTATGTTATATTTTCTCTACCTTAGTCTAAGGTACTCAAATTTTGTAGAGAGGTTGAGTCTGCTGTTGAGAAAATTTGGGTAGTTGTTCAAATACCAAATCCATTTAACTTTTAATTCTCAGGAAATGGGTGTGCAGAAGGTACAGTTAAAAGCACCTATTGATAATATGAGTAATACAATCATTCATAAAGGTTTCTTCATACATGCAATGAAATACCAAAACTTTCATTCTGAATTAATATGTACTGCAAATTCATTTTCATGAGCTTTCTTTTCCATCCATCACTGATTCTACAATGTGCAAAAGTGTGTGGTGCCTCTGCATAATTACAGGTGTTTGTTTCACATTTACTAGACAAGTTATAATTATTATGCAAATTCTTTTATTTTTCTATGTGAGAGAGGCATGTTGGTATTTTAAAGAGCACTGTGTGACCTATGGGACAGTGGCAGGATAAATATAAGGAGAGTTCATTTGTGTATGTGCTCAGGGAAGTAAATTACAAGATTCTCTGTCCCTTGCTATTAACAAAATTGTGCAAAGTTATGCCCCAGGAGGCAGCTTCAGAAATAGTAGAAGCTGAGATGTAAATAGAAACAGGACATGGGAAGAAAGACATAAACAGTTGCCCAGTAGGCAAGCACAGTAGCAAAATCATACTGGAGAGATGGGGGGTGAAGGGTGGTGGAAATCTGAGGAAAAATATCAGATGGGAAAAAAAATAAACGACAGTGGTCTGTGTTCTGAACTTCACTTTTTTAGATGTACATCAGGAGTGAAAACTGTAACTATTTTCGGTGTAAAAGAGAATAAATGGGAGGTGAGGTGAGTTTAAACAATTATGTGAGAAATTTCTCATGTCCATGATTGTGAGATACTCTCAGCACAAATTTTGTCTTTTCTGGAAATTTACTATTTCATAGCTTCAGTGAAGCTCATTTTGGGAATCTACAACCCAGCAAATGAACATTTGAACATTATCTTCTCTGGCATTTTATTTTCTTCCTATTTTTGCTATCTTAACTATTTGAACATAAAACTATAGAACACTGTCTTAAGTATGCCAGGTGAACAAGTTTTTAAAAGTATATACTTTTGAGGGTCGTACAGCTGTTAGCTTTAGAGTCAAATCTGCTACATGATTGCTGCATGCTTCATTCTTCTATGATACAAGTGCC
This sequence comes from Coracopsis vasa, assembly GCA_026283785.1. NCBI lineage: Eukaryota > Metazoa > Chordata > Aves > Psittaciformes > Psittacidae > Coracopsis > Coracopsis vasa. The sequence goes on along the minus strand of JANHGB010036923.1, from coordinate 36,554 downwards.
ATTTTCCTGAGATAAGTGGAGTTTCATGTCTCCATTCTGCAAGAAACTCCACTTAGCTGGACTCCTGTACCCACATAAAGCCAAAGGTCTGATGAAAGTCTTGGTTAAGGAAATTGCCCTGGAGCTAGGAGGGGGAAATTGAATTGCTCATATGAAAAGAATTTGGTTATGAGAGCTTTTCCTCAAGCCACTTGGGCCTGTCAGGGTTAGCTATCAGAGCTATCAAGGTCTTAGGGGGTTTAATGTCGTATAAACCCTGTATATGACAGAAGCTTTCAAACCTTTTGCTCAGCCACAATCCTGTTTTTATAGATATGAGCATTTTTCATAAGCAGAGAATACATTCTAGTTGTGAGGCTTCACTACTGAGCATACAGTTCAGAGCCTGTCTGGTGGAAAAACAGCTGCTTCGCAGGATTACCATGGAAATTATCCAGACCAAAAAAAAACCCAAACAAACCTATTGCAAAGACTGGGGAAACACTACGAGTGTTTAAGCTTCACTATATAGCCTCACTATATCACTCTCAAATATCCTTTTAAGAGGAGGCCCATTGGGCATACCTCAACAGTACCTGAAGGGGGCTATAAGGATGCTGGAGAGAAACTTTATTAGGGACTGTAGTGGTAGGACAAGGGGTAACAGGTTCAAACTTACACAGGTGAAGTTCAGGTTAGATATAAGGAAGAAGTTCTTTACTGTGAAGGTGGTTAGGCACTGAAATGGGCTGCCCAAGGAAGTTGTGAATACTCCATCCCTGCCAGTGTTCAAGGCCGGCTTGGACAGAGTCTTTGGTGACATGGTTTAGTGTGAGGTGTCCCTGCCCATGGCAGAGGTGTTGGAACTAGGTGATCTTAAGGTCCTTTCCAACCCTAATTATTCTATGATTCTATGACTAAGAACTCATAGCACCATGAATCCACTAGTAACACTTCCTGATGCATTGAGGAAGGGAGGGTTTTCTCCAAAGCCAGTTTACTTGTTACTTTTCTTAGAGACGGCCTACACACTCTCCTTAATTAAAACACATACTGGCTTATTTCTTCACCCTCTTAGAAAGGTGAATGCCTCTTCTTTAGAACAGGTGTCATCACCTTTCTTGACTAAGCAGTTAATATCAAGTTATAAATCTCTTCCTCTTTGCATCATGACGTAGTATACAGGATACATCATTACTCTAATTCTGGCTTTTATTTCTCATTCTCTGAGATAGCACCACACATTTTATTTCTTGCCTTCATCTGACATCAGACTCAAGAAGTATTTATAATGACTATATCTTTCCTCAATCTTGCTGTAGCAAAATTTAAAATGCATTTTGTGGGGATTTTCATACCTAGCTGTCCAGGCTGTTTTCACTCTCAGTTGCAACATGACATTGAAGGACTATACATTCTGCCATTTGCATCAGAATCTTCCACAGTACTATAGGAAAGGGGTTACAGTAGCTGTTACAATCACCCTTTAGTTTCATACCTGGGACTCTAGCTCCTCTACAGCAACTTGGAGGCCTTTAAACTGGTGTATAATTAAGTTGCTCACACTGAGAACATCAGTGGCTACTTTTGTAAGTTACTTCTTATTCTAGAGCATAAAAGAATCGCCTCCTGATGTAATTAGAAAAAACATTTTCCTGTTATGCTGTAATTCTTTTCCGCAAGAAGGGACTACAGTTTCGAAAATATTTTGCAATTACAATTGCAGGTGTTTTTTTCAAGCCTTTTCCCCTCTCCCATTTTTTTTTTTCCTTTCTTATATATATATTTATTATCAACATTGAGTTATAGAATTTGTAGAATTCTTTTCAAATGGATCCTTTAATAGGTAGAAAGCTAAGCTCTTTTCCAAATCTGTCTCCACATTTAGACTTTTCAATATTCAATGATTTAGTCTTTTTGAGAATCAGGATTTGACTATTTCATGAAATATAATGTAACGTTATTATTGATGACCTATTTGGAATAAAATGTCTAGCTAATGGAACTGATGAACACAATATTTGAAATATAGTATGAATCAGTAGAATTTCGATGCTTACTTCAGGTAAAATATATTTTGTGTGCAACATGCCTCTGAAAATTAAATTGTATAATTTCTAGTGTTCAAAAAGATGTTTGTCTCCACACCTGAAAATTAATTTTTACAAAATTAGGGAATAATTTTTTTTTTTTTAACAAAATTGGGGAAAAGGAATTGTTTTGTTTTTTTTTTTTTTTGTTTGTTTTTTTGTTTGGTTTGGTTTTTTTTTTGAGTTCCTGCTTTCCTTTTCTTCAGTATTGTTAACCAAAATCAAGAGGGTAGATTTAGATTAGATATTAGCAAAAATCTTTACTGTGAGGGTGATGAGGTGCTGGAACAGGTTGCCCAAGGAAGCTGTGAATGCCCCACCCCTGAAAGTTCAAGGCCAGGTTGGATGGTGCTTTGTGCAACCTGGTCTAGTGGAAGGTGTCCCTGCACATGAGAGGGGTGTTGGAACTAGATGATCTTTAGTGGCTGTTCCGGTCCAAACCATTCTATCATTCTATGACTCTATGAAAATTGGACTAAGGAAAAAGAGAAGTGAAAACACAAAATACAGACATTGTATTAAGGAACGATGGTTGGGTTTTGTTTTTTTTTTTTTTTTTTTCATGAGAAACATTAAGAAATCATATCAGTAGAAGTTACTTAGATCTGTCAAAAGATTCTTAAAAAATACCAACATCTTCATACACTTTTCTCATTATTAAGCAGAAACTGAAGAGAAGACTTCCAGAACATGCATGCTTGTTTGCAAAACTTCATCTGTACTCAGAGACAATCCAGCAAAAACCATCAGCTCAAAAGAAGATTCCTCCCTTTCATAGTAGACATTTGCAATGCCCTTAAGAAATTTCTACTGAAATAAAATAGTATTTATTTTTATAAGTAATAAAATCTTAAATATGGATTTATCTTGAACAATCATGGTGATATATGATCTCGAGATAGCAAACATAAGACAGACCCTGAGAGAGAAACTTTGCTCTTTACATAGGGTCACTGATTTCAAATACAGTCCATCTGGTTTTACCTACCTTTTTTGTTTTCTTTCTAACATTTTTTAGATGATAATGACTCGCTTTCTTCAGGGTATTATTTAATATGTAAATGTAATATTTTATATATAAATGTGTTCTATTAATATACTAGAATTATTCATTAAAATCACAAACATTTTTTTTTTTTAATAATACAGCAGAATACAATACAGGGAATGACAAAGAAATAGAAGCAGAAATCTTACAGTCTAAACTCTAGGCAGTCCACACCCAAAGAATTATCTCCAAGTCTATGCAGACTTGAAATCACCTCCTGACATGCAAAAAGTGTCTTTTCATCATTCTACAACATAACGTGCAAGGAAAAATTTTCTACCCTACTGTTGGAGCTGAGCTATATCAGCCAAGAAAGCAAGCTAGTCAGTGAAAGATTAAATCTGTCCAGAAGATAATGGGTGGAGATTCTGCTCTTTTGATTCAGAGTTAATTTCATTGCATGTGGTAATAATTCTTGCACTAGCCTAATGTAAAATGCAAGTAGAGGAAGCAGAGCTATGTCCATACCTAAGATCGGCTCCTTTTGCTCCTGAGTCAGATTTCTTGTCACTAGCTTTTCAGTTCATTCTGTAATTCTGACACATGTGGCTATACAAATCTCAAGAGGAGAGTTGGCAATAGTTTTGTTCGAGGTTTATATTTAGTCACACCCTCTTAAAATGTGGGTTTACTTTTTTGTATGCCCATATTCCAATATCCTGAAAATCAGTAGTCACTTATGCAAAAAGTTTATTAGTAGGCTCCTCTTTTTGGCAGTCATTAGCCAGACCAAACTCAAAGTGGATAAAGGCACCTGACATTTCTTACCAATTTACTTTATAGTTATCAGAAGACTCTTGGACATGATGGTTATGATATTCCCCAGATGTGTTAAGGGATCTGACCAGTCTTTCTCTCCCTGGCAAATTAAAAACCTTAAAGGCTCTTTTCCTTCTGCTACTCATCAGTCATTTCAAGAGCACAGCCACTTGATCAGCTAGTGAAACATTTGTGAGGGGAATCAAAACAGGGTAGTAATTCAGTAATGAAGCTCTCTTCATGGCTGAAAAATTTTTTGCATCATTACAAGTGAAGGAACAATACTGGAAGGAAAGGGAAGATAGTCGAATTCAGGAAGCACCAATAAAAAAACAAAAAAAAAAAAACCAAAATCTCAAACTAGTTAATAAATTAAGCAGATTATATTATTCTTTTTCAGTCCTCAGAGACACCAGATTTATTTTGATCACTCCTTTGGTGGCCAGACACTTAAAGTTTTAGAAACAGTAACATTTCAGCACAACAGTATCATAATGAGTGGGACTGTAATGCGCTCTGAATTTCTGACAATTTTTTTACCTCAATTTTATGTGTTCATTCCAAGAAATAACTTCATCAAGTGACCACATACATTTTTCACTGAATCTATGGCTATATGTCAGAAGAAGATTTAAAACCCCCCAAAAATAGAGACTTGTGGGCTTAAATCTGCAGACTTTTTCAGGCATGTTCTTAAAGTTTCCTTTTCTATTATCTGAACGTCTGTGAGTTTCCCTGTAAGAAGTAGCAGGCAAATCCATTGCTTTCTGTCTACCTCCCACTTAAATCTATACTTAAAGTTCATTCTTTAGTATATGGTAGTTTTAAGATGAGCTTACAATAGAACTTTAAAATATTGTTGAGTATCAATCATTTGGTGAAAAACAATTGGAATTACTGTTATTTTAGTAATTTATGTCTGGAATCAAGTATTTTAAGCCTTTTTAAAATATACCATTTTGTACTTCTGAAAAGGAACTCTATTGGTTGCTATATTTGGTGCTAGAAACTGGATTCCTAAGAAAAAAAAATCTAGCATGAACTCTTGTAGCAGGTGCAGGTGCCCAGGTGTGCCTGGACAAAACAGCCTGTTCCAACTGGCTTTGATGAACTCACAACAGGACACATCTGAGCTCCTCAGCCAAGATTGTGATGCCTTAGGGAAAATGTATTTAAGAAGGAAAAATACTGTGTGACAGTCAAGAGTGAGAAAAAAAAAAATGTGAGAGAAGTAACCCTTAGAGAATCAAGGTGAGAGAAGAGAGGTGGGGAGGATGTGCTTCAAGTGCCAGAGCCATGATTCTCCTGGAGCCTGTGAAGGACCCCATGCCAAAATGTCTTTGTCTTGATCCATGAACTTGGTCATCCTATTATATCCCCGTGTCCTTTTGAGGAGAATGAATGAGCAGCTGGGTGGGAGTTTTGCTGTTGACAAATGCTAACCCACCACAATTCTTCATGGTTGTCTTTTGACACATTGATAAAGAAAGGGAATACCTGTCATCCCTTATTCGTACTTTACACTTTACTACGAAGTTTTAATTCATATCGGCATATTTTGATATTTCCTTTTATGCTATTTACATTCATTTTGAAGTTATCATCCTCCTCCAAAATTAATTCCAAATTGTAGGTACATACAAATCTTTACAGCATTAGATAAATTTAAATTAGAAACATTTAAACAGTTTTAGAACAGTTCTTGAAGGATCTGATAACCATTATATTTGTAGGAAACTGACAGTACAGCACTAATTCTAAAACAGAACAATTTTCCAAGCTCCTATTTGTATAGCTGTATATAAAGATATAGTCATCTGAGCTTAGCAGAATTACTTTATTGCTTTCAAGTTGGTAGTAATTGCAGAAATTATTGCTGAGCCGAAAGCTGCACACTTACTATACAACAACAGTAGAATTCATATTTTCCTGAGCAGCAGTACCCTCAAAATACATCTGTAACATCGTAATATACTGAAAAAAAGATCTTATGTCCAATTCCTATTCTAAACCTGTAGGAAACAAAATGTTTACCCGAAGGTGAAAAATAAGACCCCACTTCCTATTCAGTTGAAACTCCAACAAGGACAAAGAAAGGGCTATCAGACTGGAGAAGTTTTCATGCAGAAAAAAAGCAGGTTAAACTAGGTAAACTGAAAGATTTTTTTTTTTTTTTCTTTTCACTACAAAAGGCAGTATCACCATGAAATCTGGAAAAAAGTAGAACCTTAATGACCACAGTACTGAGGTTTTGAAGGAGGTTTCCACTATAAATAAAATTTAACATAATATATATAAAAATAATAATTACCATGTTATCTGAATAGTATCTGAAAAGACTTATATGATAAGATAGCAAAGTTGGACTCGATGATTCAAAGGTTTCTTTCAACTCTTTTTGGGTTTATATATTTTTTTTTAAATCAGGAGTTCTTCATCTGCACTGCCACATGTCCAGTCCTAGTGAATATGAAAACCAAGAGTAGGGGTTCACAATCTGTCCTAAATTAATTTTTAAAACAGATTATTCTATCCTTAACCAAGGTTGCTCTCCGTTCAAGCTCAGACCAGTATGCAAATTGTATTATACTTTTCTGTTTTTTTTACTTTAAACCACAATGCCTTAATTTAGCTGAATGTCAAGAAAATAGATTTGTTCTCCTGGAAGGAAGATGGATAATTAAATCTTCCATGAAAATTACTAAGTCTTATTGAAAAAAAAAATCTAGTGAGAAACATTTAATTGCAATTGACTGAAAGAGCGCCGCATTAAAGAATATAGATCAAAACACTTGGCATGAACAACTGAGCTGGGCAAAAATAGAAAAATCTAGTACTTAGTTAAGAGGTAGACACCTATACAAAATAGGTAACCTCTGTTCAGTTGTCTTCAGGCACATGACAAGAAATATCATTAGGAATGACACTGAAAAATTTCCATGCCCTATAATTCCAGTTTTCACATGACATGTGACTTCTGCCAACCACTTCCTTTAAAACGGGTCTGAAAACAGGAGAAAAAAAACCAAAAACAAACAACATAAAAATTATTATTGTCATGATTTCACTTATAATTGCTATTAAAATGCCCTTCTGTTTCTATGGCATAATAGTAATATATTGAGTCTTCTACACTCGTATTTATCCCCTTCTTTGCCTTTGCTGTTGGGCAGTGTCAGGCTACTGCTGCTCTGGGAATTAGTTTACAAAGGCTGCGTTATTGCTATTCACTGAGCACCTTCCCACAGGGACCGTTAGTGTCACCTCAGTAATGCAACTAGCTGCCTCCTGTCCAGTGCCTGAAATCCAACAATTATTTTTACCTTTGACTGGATTTCATTTTCTCAAGATGTCAGAAAACATTTGTAAAAGCTTGGCTTGAATTCTAGTTTTTGTAATATTGCATATTCAAGCTCTAATCAATTAAAATTTTGGAGATGGGGAAGAAGAAAGGAGAGGGTGCTTCTGTAAAAAAAAACCCAACAAACAAAAAGCAAGCACCCAAACAAACTGATGTGGTGTCAAAAAACCACTATGTTTACTTTTAAATTCAACATGTATTTAGTTAAAGTAATTGTATGCAGGCTGGTTCTAAATAAAGCAACAAGTTATAATGCCCAAGGCAAAAAGCATATCAGTTTCCTCATTACTGCACAGTGAGAGGAAAGTAAAGCTAAGTAAGGAGAGCATAGAGGGATCCTTTTTAATTTAATTCTGAGTAGAGTCTGTATCAATTTTAAACCATTGAATTTAAACAACAGACATGGGAACCCAGCACTGAATTGAAACTAGGTATTTATTCCATAATACAGATAGGCATGCGTATTCTTAGACAAATTTTTGGATCAGTTGCAGTCAGTCTCTTGATCATGCCAGAAGGCAAATATTGGATTTGATTTTGATTTGGATACTGATATTTACACAAATCTACATTTGAATTAAAGATGACAAAATACTTCTATTTATCAGGTAAGCTACTGATTTGAGTCTCACTAATGGAAGATACTTAGCTGTAGAGAGATGCTAGATCAATCTTGACAAGACTAAGTCAGGAGAAGTAAAGGTTTTGTGTTGCTGGTTTGGGAGTTTTTTTCCCTCCTTTGGGTTGCTCATTTATTATGTTTGGATTCACCTGATTACAAATAATTTTTCTATAGGACTACATCACACGGGAAAACTGATATCTATACACGTATTTACCTCCAGTGGTACATAAGAGTTAGTGACCATTAAAAAAATACTTCATTGCAACATTGACTTCATCCTAGTATTTCTTATATTTAGGATATGTGATGCAACGCTGCATTTGTGTGCCTGAATAAGGATCAGGTATTTTCTACCTTCCCCTGTTTAAAGGCACCTTAATATGGCTATAACATCAGTAAGACTGTGCCAACTGCACAGTCACTTTCCCTATTTCAGTTTTCTTTGTTTCAGAGGGGAAAATCAGCAAATGTGTTCATAGTTTATTTTGGACCTGCTCCATTCTACTCTGAATACTAAGATTCAGGGCTTTCCTTACTTTTCCCATAACCCATTCTCTCTGCAGGTATGTCATACAGAAAATCATGCAATGTCCTGGTTTTCTCTGCTTTCAGTACAGCTGAAATGAGAATTAAGGGGGGAGGGGAATGATATTCCTGCTTCTACTTGTCCAAGTCAAGGCAGAGACAAGCATCTCTTTATATTCAGAATACTCCCAGAGTAAGCTCTTACTTCTAGTATACATATGGGTAGAATTCATCTCACTAAAATTTAAACACCTCCTGTAGGGGGATTGTGTGTGATCTTGATATGTAGCCTCCTCTTATGGTTACTAAAGAGGAACAGTCACTTCTAGGGTGCAGTTCATCTCATTCAAAAGTAGTTGACTAAAATAGGACAGATAAACCATGCCTTAAGTAATCTGTTTCTCTGTTTCTTTATTTTTGTTTATAAAAAAAGTTTAAATTACTGTCTCAGATGACTTTTACACCTGAATAATTCCAGTGCTAGGACAGATGAAACTCACCTTCATTTGTTTGTTCATACTTTTCTTCACTGAAGCCAAAAGGAAATTTGTGATAATTTGTCAAATGTATAAATATTGCATCCTTTTGTTCAAAGAGAGACATAGCTCACATGCCTATCCATAATGAAATGGTACTTACCTAGCAATAGGGTTTTGTTAAGAACATATTTTTTTGACCACTTTGATGTTTGACAAAAACAAAGCCAATGTATATATATTTTTTCCTGTTGTCCTTAATGCAGGCACTACAACATAGCTCTACTCTATTAATCTATTTTAGAATTTTTCATTCCTTTTTTGGTAATAGCAGTTGAGTGGTCTGCATGAATGTCTATTATTTTTGCTTAGTGCAGACAAAAATGCCTGTCTTTTAGCCTGAAAAGTGTTTCTGTGGATTTATAGCACAATATAAGAATCATTTACAAAGGAATCATTTACAGAGGTGTTTTGTTCCTCTGTGATGAAGAACACATCGTTTCAGCCCCCAACATGCAAAGGTCTAAAAGTTCAATTCTTAATACATGCAAGTTCCTCATAAACATAACTTTTTTTTTTTTTAATTAATTCCATTAGTTTTTTTATCAAAGGCCTGCAGGTGTTTTAATGTGTTCAATAAAAGATCTATTTAGCAGGCATAGTGGCTGCAAACATTAGGAGGAATTGAGAACACAATTACTGAAGATATATTTCAATGCATCCCTTTGCTTCAATATATTCAACACTTAGCTGTGTATATCTTGTTTTTTTCAACTCACAGATGTCTTAATTAACATCTAAAGGCTCTTTCATGTTACATGGAAACCTTACATGTGCTTGTGCAATTTCGTTTACATTGTAATGCAAGAATTCATTTTACATTAACCTCAGCAATAACCAACATATTATTGCTCATTTCCATTAAGTCAAACCACCTTGCTACTAAAGAAGTCTAATGTTACAGACTAATTTTATATGATTTATTAATGAGCTATTTATAGTACCAGGAGTGTTCTTCGGAGCAGTTTTCCCAATCTGTGAAGCTGGGTCATCCTGATATTAATGCAATATTTGTGATTTCCTTGGCAAAAAAAATAACTTTTCTGAGCAGCATTGTCAAGTTGTAAATTTGTGCACAATTTCAAGACATCTAAACTTGTTATTGGCCCTCCGATTGCCTTCCAGAACACATCAAATAAATTTAGTATACATGAGGAGCACATATTATCTAAGTACCCCATAAAGATCAATACATGAAACATGCCTACTTAGAACCATCTCTTCCTCTCAGGCTCATATAGATCTGCTTATTACAGTGGAGTTCTTTCTAATTAACTCCTGAGAAAAATAAAAACCTTAATGTACACATTAAAAAGGAATGCACTATTAATGAATAACCTGTAATCTATTTAAACTCTGTCTTAAACAGATATAAGGTCTTCAACTTCATTTTAAAATCATAGGATACATTCACTTATGTGAGGTGTACATGAGTAAAAACAAATAATAGCCAACACAGCTTTGCAGTGAAAAAGAGGGATTCATAACTGTGAAAATAACGCAAAAATTGCAAATTATGAGTTATTTCAAATACAATTCAGTCAAGTTTAAAACAACTTCCATAAATGCAGACTAGCAGGTATTAGGACTCAGTTCTATGTTCTACCAAGTTTCTCTTTGACAATATTTTTTAAATAACAGACAGCTTTCCTGCAAGAAGTGTAGCAGACTTCTGTTTGAGATAGGGGATATCTACTGGACATGCAGCTTATGTCATCTTTCCTCACAATCTGCTATTATCACTATTTAAGCAGTATAAAAATCTACTGTAATTCCTTTTATTTTATTTAATTTTTGTCTGTTTCAGCTGCCAGCACTGGTTCTAGTTATTCTTTCTCTGGTACATTAAAAGCCTTTTTGTGTCAGATATTATCTTCTCAGATATAGAAGGTAGGCCATAGATTTATGTGCTTTTAAAATAATATATATATACACGTACCATACCAGTAAATATATATATATCACATTTTTGATGTTTCCAACACCAGCATTTTAAAAACTTGCCTAGATTACCTTTAAAGATATACAAGGAAGTTAAAGATCACTGTGGAAAAGATAGTGACAAAAATATCACACAAAACAATAAGAGAAGTCATTTGGCTTTGAATTTGAGTTTTGAATTTGAGTTTTTAAGTTGTTTGTAGAATGTACTGGCCTTCTCAAAAAATGTGTTTGGTCTTTTTTTTTTTTTTTTTTAGTACTTTCTTTCTTTTATACTTCTTAGCCAATGAAGTAAGGGATTTGATTTTCAAATTATTTGATTTGTAGACATTTTTATGGTATTTGTTCTTTCTTTTACACTTCTTAGCCAAAGACGTAACGGATTTGATTTTCAAATTATTCGATTTGTAAACAGTTTTATGGTATTTATAGGTAGTATATTTTTATATGATTCTTGAGCCCTATATTGGCTGTCTAAATTAATTATGTTTCCTAGAAGTAGTATTAATCTTGACAAAACTTAAAAGGATATGATTCTAAATGCTTATGTGGAAAAAGTATGGAAATAAAAGTTTGTAAGAGAAAGGGTTTTGATTTGAGTGATCACAGATAGGTGTTTAAAGTTATTTAAGATGATGGCAGTCCTGGGGTAATGGTTGGACTTGATGATCGTAAAGGTCTTTTCCAACCTAGTTGATTCTATGATAGTAAGGCCTTCCTCTGCTACTCCAGATGGATATTAGTTTTCTGTTGATTGTGCGGCATCATCTAGTCCCACATGGTAGCTCAGATTCATCTAAAATGGATTAAACAACTATATGTAGGTAACCAGTGTTGAAATTCTAGATGGCTGTAGACTGATGATTAGAAGATTCCAGATATCTTTGATACATATTACAGTATTTTTATTTCATAGGCTAGAAGTCTTAGAAAGTAAGATGAGACTGTAAATGTGAATTTGACAGGTTTCTTATAGGAAGAAAAACATTGCTTAATTATTAATACTTTGCATATTCTCAAATTTTTGACAGTCACTAAGAAAACTAGAAAAAAGGGTCAGAGCAGCCCTGTGGAGAAGGACTTGGGGGTGTTGGTCAATGAGAAACTTAACATAAGCCGGCAGTGTGCACTCGCAACCCAGAAAGCCAACTGTATCCTGAACTGGATCAAAAGGAGTGTGACCAGCACATCGAAGGAGGTGATCCTGCCCCTCTACTCTGCTCTCGTGAGACCTCACTTTGAGTATTGTGTGCAGTTCTGGTGTCCTCAACATAAAAAGGACATGGAACTGTTGGAAGAAGTCCAGAGGGGGAGGGCCACGAGGATGATCAGGGGGCTGGAGCACCTCCCATATTAATATAGGCTGAGAAAGTTGGGGCTGTTCAACCTGGAGAAGAGAAGGCTGCGTGGAGATCTCATAGCAGCCTTCCCGTATCTGAAAGGGGCTTGTAAGGATGCTGGGGAGTGACTTTTCATTAGGGATGTAGTGATAGGACAAGGGGTAACGGGTTAAGACTTAAACAGGGGAAGTTTAGATTGGGTGCAAGGAGGAAGTCCTTTACTGTAAGTGTGATGAGGCACTGGAACGGGTTGCCCAGGGAAGTTGTGAACTCCATCTGTGGCGATGTTCAAGGCCAGGTTGGACAGAGCCTTGTGTGACAAGGTTTAGTGTGAGGTGTCCCTGCCCATGGCAGGGGAGTTGGAACTAGATGATCTTAAGGTCCTTTCCAATCCTAGCTATTCTATGATTCTATGATTCTAAAACTACTGTGAATTACTCCACTTTGAAAGTGACTCAACAGAGTAGTGACAAACAAAAATCTATCAGAAACTCACCTTTGTATGCTGTCAATTGGTCTTTACTGTTTATGATAATAGTTTCTAATTATATTTCAAGATATGAAATATGAAGAGTCAAACACTAGTAATAAGCTTTGCTTGCTGTGTTTTAATTCTTTGTTGGTTTTAAGAGTGATATTATGCAGGCTTTTCAGAATTTAAAAGACATGTATTAATATTACTTTCATGAAGCAAATAGGTTGGTTTGGTTATTTTCAACATGATAAAGGAATGATCTATTATAGAAAGAATTTTAGAAAATGATGTCATTCTTCTAAGGAGAAACACATTATAATCCAATCTATAGATACAGCGCAGTGGAAAAACTCTCAGATTTTTCTATTCCCTATTATGACTATGCATAAAGGTTGGAAAATAGTAGGAATTAAGGTTTGGATCGTTTTGAGTGTTTTGGATAAAAGGCTTCATTCTAATCCATCACTGTCTTCTGTCTTATCAAGTGTAGATCTTGACAGTGATTTAATGCAAGTGTTGTGAATGTTGCTACTGTTCATTGTACATACTAAGAATGAAGAAGATACTGTAATTTAATGATTGGCATATAAGCACAATTCTATTTGTATGTATGCAAATATATATATGGGAAGGAAAGGGAAGTTAGGGGAAGCTTATGCTGCTTCCAATATTTCCTATGTAAACTCAGAGTAAAAAAATAGATCATTATTTCTATGAATGCTGGATACGGGTTCTAGCTTTTCTTCTATGGCTGTAAAGAGCAACCTCTATTCTAATAGGTAAATTCATGTACAACTTAAACTGAATATTGTTAATGACGTTCAGTGCTTCAATTTAGAAAAAGGATGACAGTAACCAAATTCAGGTTAGAAATCCACTGAGGCAAAAAGTCAATACTGGTTTAGAAACTAAAATAAAATGTTAAGTCACTGTTTTTTCAGGTTTCTGTAAAAATATAAATGTGAAGTATTTTCGCTCAAGGTCATAGGGTGAAAAATTTGGGTGTTTTTTTCACTTTGATTCATGCTATACAGAAAGGTGGAGAAGTTATCCAATCACACTAACTAATTATTGCTATTAAAATATGAACATTGAACAGGTTTGTAAAATTTTTCTTGTGGCTGCTGCAAGGTTTTATTTTAAAAGAGATCTTTGAAAAAAAAACCCCAAACCTCAAAGAAACATGAACCCAGGAAAAAGTATGAGGGTGTTAAAAAGGAAAATATTGTTCAAAGCGGATGAGAAGTACCAGCTGTATGTCATGCAAAATGACTGAGAGTTTGCGAAATCTTATTAAGGAGAAAGGCTCATAAGAATTAAGACATTTGGTAATTCACCTCCTAGCTTCCTAAGCAGTGAAAGCATTGACTGGGTCATGTCCAGTGTTTCAAAAGCTGTTGCTTCACTTTTTCTCAAGGTTAAATAGTTTTTTCAAAACCATGTTTATTCTACTTTTCAGTTCCATTGTGTTAGAAGAATATTGAATAAAACACCAAGAACCCAACTGTGTTCTTAACGAAATATCATGTTTCTTAAAGTTAAAATAAAGCAGAAGCTGAACATTCCCCAAAATACAAAGTATTTACAAAAGTACTTTGCCACACTATATTGATCTTCTTTCCAATTGCAATAATTACAAGTAAAAAATCACAACTAGGCATCCTAAAGAAGCTTCATGCAGATACAGCAAAAAGGCCTTTCATAGTTTTCCAACAGTCTTGGAACAGTCACCCGAGTCGTGAAGAACAGAAACCTGAGTGAAAAAAAAAAAAGAAGGAAAAAACAAAGGACAAGAGGAATACAGTATTTCAGCATGAATATGCATATACTTTAGACTAAACAATTTTCTGCAATTTCATTGGAAAAGAATTTCATATACACATCATTTAAAGTTATTGAAGGAGTCATGAGTCTATAATAGGAAGTAATAATTTGGTTTGCTGGTTGTCCATTTTCAAATTTCTCATGGTTTCTGCAATGGAAAAAAAAATGCCTAATGGAAGAAAAGAACTTTTTTTTAAAAAAAATATCTTATTATCCTCCCCAAAACCCAGAAAATATCTCAAAGAAATGCTATGCACCTTAGACTAAGCTCTCTTTATTATTACTACTAAGTGCACAATTCGTTTCACAGTGAAACACATTATTCAGTAGTACCACTGTTCATTTCCATTTGACCTTTATTTTCCAATGACTATTTGAGGTTCAAGGGAAACATTTTGAAAAAAGTTGTAAAATATCTTCACCAAGAGCACTTCTTTCCTTACTAAGAAAAGTGATTGTAAATGTGACTAATTACAAGCATTTATCATTTTCCTGCTCTCTCCTTTTTCTGTCCTTAACTACAATGCAATCATTTTTGTGATTGATGTCTTCAAATTCATGTGTTTAACTTACTTAGTCATATGACTAAAATGAGTTAAGTACTTAATGGATAAAAACACTTCATTGAATGTTAGATTACTATCATGATATGTTATGTGCATTAAGTCTTACAAATTTTGTCCAAAGATATATTAAATTGAATACATGTTAAATAAGTTCAGAGACACTAACCTGTACAGAAGAACTGTAAGTACTATATGTAACATACTCTTTCAGTATCATCATAAGATTTTAAGGATTTAAGGTTTTAAAGTATAAATGAAGTGGCCCAAATGACTCTGTCATCTTCTATTGGGACTGAATGGTACAGGAATCTCCCAGAGAATACCTAGAACAACTTTGTCTCCTGGGTAGTTCTCTCCTTTTTGTTTGGGTTTGGTTTGGTTTGTTGTTTTCTTTTTTTCCTTATCTCTGATATGAATCACTTTATAGTCATAGCACATTTGGTATCAATGCAAAATCTTATCTTTCCCTTATTTGGAAAAAAAGAAAAATTGGGACTAGAAGCTCCGTTAATGAATCAAAAATTCTGATCAAAATCAATTATTGACATGTGAATATAATAGGAACTAGACAAAGAAAGATATGTCTTGGTAAATGTTACAGAAAAGAAGTTGAAATTTGCAATTTGGTCTAAAACCAAAACAGATATTTGATCCTGACTGACTCTGAATCTCTTTCTAGAGGCCACTATCACTGAAGAGTGGAATTTAGGTATGTATTTCATGCATAGTCTTTAAAAAATACAGTGATGATGACACTTTGATTTCTGTGATGCAGTCTACACACTTGAGTGTCCCCTTTTTGTTACTTTATAGTATCCCAGCGACAGGATTTCATCTCATAACAACCATACTCAACCAATCTGTTGAGATTTTTTTTTTGTCCTGTTAAGATATATGAGAAATCTCCAGTGCAAAACTCCCAGTAGAGATGTATAAAGTTCATCCATATAGTACTAAGTGATCACAGATTTCCAAAAACTAACATATTTGCATGTACTATACTAATTATCATTAACTCCATAATTGCAAATGTCTTATTTTGATTGTTTAGTAGACCAGAAAATTATTTAATCAAGTGATTATTGTCTCCTTAACCAAGTTTTATTATTAGGTTAAAATCTTAATCTGATTTGAATTATTATCAGGACCTCTGGCAGTTTGTTTGTTTGTGTAATTACAAGAGTACCTAAACCACCAAGCACTAATAACCATAACATAGCTGTACTGTGTATCCAAGTATCCCAATAAGCTTTTCAAGGTATCCCCCCAGGTTTGCTTCTGGAGTTGCCTGTTCATTTTTTTGTTTTTGATCAAGTACTCAGAACTTCAGAAATACATTCCCTGCAGTATTTATGCCTGTTACTTTCATTCTGCTCCCACATAAATGAAAGGATTCCCGTAACTTCTTCTGTAAGATGCCAATTTTTAATTGCTGCATGCAGAGAAAGTAGATGTGACAATTACTTCTGATGCAGTTCCACTGCTTCTATCCTCTGAGTTACTCATGCTCATTTTGCCCATCACTGTGTTCAAGTCAGTTCTCAAGTTACCCTCTATTAGTATCTAGTAATAGTATCAGTACAATCAAAACAGGAACTTTCAGCCAGGCATTTTTTTGTACTTGCAGGGAAGTAATTCTAGAAGGTTTATTAACACTGAGAAAGCACAATCTCTTATGACAAATAAATGTATCTGTATTAACTTTCCTCATAAAGTGTACTAACTCTTCCTATTTTATTCATGCCAAGGTATTTATTATGTTGACAATGGGAGTATTCAAAGAGGTATAATAGTAAAAGCATATTGAGCAAGTAATGTTTGCAAGAAAGAATGCTAGCTTTTAACAATTTATCTTGTGCTTTGCAAGGATCAAACCAATATGAATTTTGTTATACACATATATACATCTTGGAAAATAAGGATAGACAATGAAAATATAAGAAGACCTTTAACACCAAAGTGAAGTTTGAATTTAGCTAACATTTACTTCCAAATATAGGAAAAGGCTTGACTACATTCCAGGATAGGTGACATGTTTATCTTACCTTGTGCCCTCCTGTTCCCCAGTAGTCTCTGACTTACCATATCATGACCTTTATAATAGCTTTATAGAGGATCAATCAGACCAAGACAGAACTGTAATACAAAGAAGTATTCATTATTTTATATTGGCTTAAACTAATAGGCATGACAAGTAAAACACGGGTGATTGATTTCATGACCTTTAAAGTGTTTTATATGTAAAGTGCATAAGTTCCAGCCATACAAGGTATTTAATGTTAAAAACGAATATTAATGTTTAACTATATTTGTTATATGTTGCCAGTAGAACTCACATTTTGTGACAGAAAAATCTATTATTTCATTTCTTTTCAATGACTCTTTTCATGAACTTCTCTGCTACCTTTCCAGTTCCTTAAAGTGTAATATGAATATCCAAAGAGTAAGATCTCTTAATAGCTATTCATTTTATGTGACTAAGTACTAAATTGGAATCAAGCCAAAATCAAGTTCAGGAATTTTTCAGAGGCTAATTTTCCACACAGCTACATAAAATACTAATGTATCCTTGGGACTGAATATAAAATGACAGCACTAAGAATTGTGTGGGAGTGGGAAAAAATAGGTGAAAAATGCATGTTTTCCTGTTTTGACAAAAACCAGATTTGGCTTCAGAAAGAAATTCATGATCTAACTACCATAAAGAATTCCTTGAATCTTCATGCATTTCTTCACTACAGAAAATAAGTTCTGAGCACTGACTCCTAATTTCTTTGTAGGAGACTTAGGTAAGATTTGCTAGACCTCACTATGGCTTAAAGTATGTAAATTGCTGGAGATCAGCTCCGAGATGTAAATCAAGGGATCTGATTTTCAATTACAATAGAAAAGTACTGACCTTTTTAAAACCAAATATGTTTATAGGGTCTCCTGTCAGATGCTCTTAAGGTTAGGTGCCTCCTTTAAAGTATCCTCTGAAGATACCAGTTCTAAGAATGGTATCAACGTAAATTACAGTGAATGGAAGCAACTATGAAACCATCTATTTCAAGTCTGTATTTCAGTGTTTGCATGTACTTATTTCTCATGAATCTTAACATTCATGGCATTTAGTGCTTTGGAAAATTTGTAATTGGCCCAACATGTAGCTACCTTGATTCTTCCTAGATATCAGAATATGGATCTCATTATCAAGCAAATAGCAAATAATTATCCTAATTTGCTCCCTAGTGTCTTCATAGTTAAGGGAAGTAATTTTTGAAAATTTTCTATTACTTCTGTGACTCTGACTGGAATCACATTAATACATATATTTCTTTTTTAATGAGTCCATTTTAAAGTTTGTCTTTTTTTTTTCCTTTTCTAGTTAATGTCATCAACTATTTAACCTTCTGATGTTTTCACTAAACCAGAGAAGTCCTGATGAAAATACAAAAGGTCTTCAGAACAGCTTTGGTGGGTCATTTCAACACATATCTTATCAAACACTATTCAAAAAAAGTTACATGGCCACAGGACAGAATAGGTTCTTCTATCCTTGATTTTTCTCACTCCTAAATTATAAGTTTCTTAGCCACTAAGGAGAGCTGCTATGCAGAATGAGATTGTATTCATCTTCAAACATAAAACCTGATGCAATTTATGCAAAAAGAAAAAATTTAAAAAATGATCACCATAAATAGCTGCGAGATCAAATTTAAGTGAATTTCCTGAACTTTCTTACCATTACTTTGTGCCAATGTTCTCATTTTTAATAAAGTTCTATTACTTTCTTAAGCAATAGGGGGTAGCCATACAGCATAGTTATACAAAATAAACATACAGTTATAAGTTCTGATATTTACTAGGTGATGACTAATTCTTAAATCATAAATGCTAGAAATTGTGTTAAATTTGTTGGTTAAGAACCCCTTTCCAGGGCTAATTGACATGTCCCTCTCCTACACAGTGATGAAAGAATGTAGAAACAACATGTGAAGTCTAAGTTCCTGTGCTAACCCTGCTGGATGACTAGATGCACAAAAATAAAACACTGCAGGAAATAATGTGAAATTATTTGGCATTTTTTTTTTGACCAGTTTTCTTTATTTGAGGCTTGCTCTAGTGGAAACAAACACAAATCAATAACTTCTTTCTCAAAGTCTGGCTGGATATTATCAGAATAATTATTATGCATTTAGAAGTGCAGAAAACATACAGACTTATTACTTCGACATGCATTTTCTATTTGTTATTTGGAAAAATCTGACCTCCTGGAATTCCATTACAGCTATGATGCTTTCCTGTCCAAGCTATTTTGTCCTCTAAACGATCCTGGTCTCTTTCAAGATATCACCACTCTCCTTACAGCAGCCCAACTACATTTTCAAACAAGAATGTGTATTTGACATACTTTTACATTGCCAGGTCTTCTAACAAGATGCTGAGTTAACTGAGTATCCCATATCATAATTGAGTATTATTGCTGTCTATAACTTTCACATCCTACAAATAACAGTAAAGACAGTGATTTTTTTTCTAGAAGAGTTAATTTGAAAGATAGCACTTCTGCAAATGATGCAGTAGGAGGTGGTTTGGTTTTCAGATTTCTAGACCTTTCTAGAAGGTCTTTCATCTCTCTTTCCCTAAACCTTTAGCTACAATAAATAATTAAACAAAGTAACTATGTCTAAGCAACCAATGATAAAGCTAAAATCAAAGTTCATCTTTGTGCTAACAGTATTGCAGTTGAAAAAAATTCAGTAAGATGGATTAATTAGTCATTCAAGAAACAAGTAAGCACAGAGTAATGCAGATAATGCAGTATTGGAACACAATGATCCACCCAAAGTCATGTAAAAGGGTGACATTGATGTGATAAAAAAACCCCAAAAACCCAACCAACCAAAAAAATGAACCAGTTCTAGTGGTTGGCTGTGCCTGATCTATTCACGGTCAATGGAGAGAAACAGACACTTCCAGGTATGATTCATTTCATACCAAACAAAATGTCTAAAAATATGTCAGATTACCTGTACCCTAAAATAGCCTTTTTTATCACTTACTTACCAGAACAGGCACAAATAGATTGGCTTAGCTCTCAGTGACTACAATGTGGATAGTCAAATGTAACTAAAACATAACTCATTGTTTCTGTGACACATTTGCACTCTTTTCTGTAAACCTAGTAAGATCCTATTTTTCAAGAACGTTTTGATAGTGGCAACAAGATGGAATTATTTAAATGGAGTTGAACAGATGTAGATGAACAAATCCCAATTAAGTTCACAAAGTTGTGAACCTGCTTCTTAGAAAAATCTCAACTTAAAAGTAAAAGAAATCATTCAGACACTGTAATTCTGAGTATCTGAACCTAATTCTCAGCCCTCGTAAAAAGGTAAACACAGCAATAAGACATTTAAGTGTCTGAATACTAGTTTAATACTGATTAATTCTCTCAGACTGAATGAAATGGCATTTTAAAATTACAAACTTTGCCCAAGACACTGATGAATATGCCATGTGCTTAGACACATAACATAACTGACATTTACAATAACCAAAGCTATACTGATTTCAGCAGATACTGTTGTAAACTACATTTAAGGACACTCAGTGTGCCACAGTTTGCTAAAGAATTGAGTTCTTTCATTAACTGGTAGGGGTTTGGGGGGTTGTATTTTTTTTCTGCTGTTAGCAAGATAATATCCTTCTGTTTCGGTGTCTATCTATAAGGCATCATCATGATATATGGGTGTAGTAGAATAATAAAGAACCACTGATTGATAGCACAGTGTGGATATAAAAAACTTTTAAAATTCATGTTTAAAACTGAGTTTACTCTCAAAATGCCTGAAATTTGCAATCTTAGAAACTGGATGTATGCAGAAGTTGTCCTTCAAGGATTCAGGGCACAAAGGAAAATTAGACCAGCTACAGATATATTATGTTAATTTACAGTCTGGTTCAACTCCAGGTATTTGAGAATTTCATTATATTTGAAAATGCTGGGGGGAAAAAAGCCTTTTTGGGTAGTAAGGAGGTGCTTCTTTTTTCATCTTTAAACTTTAGCAATTTATTTTTTTTTTTTTAGCCTGATTATCACAATGAATACCAGGTGGGCTGGTTTCAGTCATGTAAACATAAGTTTATAGGGCCTTTAATGACTGGTAAGAAATTCCTGCAGCTTCCAAATGCTGCTGACGAAATCTGTAAGCTTCCTTAATCTACACTTGCCACAATTGCCGGACCCATGTCTTAGGTCACTGTAAATGTCTGTAAAGCAAGTTGCATAGGGAAAAATCTGTTTTACCTAAAGGTTACCATCTTAAGTCAGGCATCTAGTATCAGCTTGTCAACAGGAAGAGAATTCAACTGTGCAAACTGTTAACGAACAAAATCTTGTTTATGGTTAAATAGGAATCACCTTAAATATACAATCCATAATTTATTGTTAGTAAAATTGAAATTTTAACAGCCTAATCCAAGTATCACTATTACTTCAGATCTAATTGTTACAGAGAAAGAAAGAATAGATCTATAGTGAAAAAGTCTCAATGTAAGTCCATGGTTTTACAGTTGTGGGGTCTCCAGTGTAAGCCTGTACCACATCCCTTATCATCCCATGGCTGTGCTTCTCTACACCACATTCTTTGTCCTCACTTCTCAAGGCCTCTGCTTTAGTACTGGGCCTCTATTTTTCAATGCAGTGATTAGGTTAGTGTCTTAAAATGTTGGTGGCACTGTTTACAAGTTTTGCAAATGCAAACCAAATTGCCTAGTCAATTAGAAATATTACTGTCACAGATAAACAAAATGAAACAAAGCTGCAGACAGGTCAAGAAAAGATCATACGGCGCAGGTTTGACAAGCCTGAGTCCTAAGGCTTTGTTCAAAACATGTGCCCTGTTACTAGCAGTTTCAATACCATATTTCAAGCTACAGGTTAACAGCACTTAGGTTTCTAGTGCTGCTTCAGGTACCAATGAATATCCTGCCTTCCTGCAGCTGTCCATTTTAGATGCCCTAGAAAGTATAAAAATGGAGTTTTGGAGGCCAGATAGAATACTGGTGATGGCAGATACGACACAATCTGCATAAGATCAATATTCTCTCTATTATAATGGGAGAATTCACAGCTAACTTAGACATGGAAACCTTAATTTCAGACATCAAAATTAAAAGAGAATAAATAATCATTCATGATGCAATAATAGCAAACATTTCTAAGTTGCCCTTGATAGGACAAGAAGAAACAGACCAGCAGTTGCACCAGTGGAGGTTTAGATGGGATAATAGGAAAAATGTCTTCACCAGAAAGGTAGGCAGGCATTGGAAAAAGCTGCGTAGGGAAATGGTGGAACGACTGTCCCCAGAAGTGTTCAAAAACCATGTAGACAGGGACCTTAGTGATGCGGTTTAGTGGTGGACTTGGCAGTCTTTGAGTAACAGTTGGGCTTGATACAAAAAGTCTTTCCCAACCTTGCTGATTCTATGATTTTTTTGTGTTTGCACCACTGTTATTCCAGCCTTTCAGGATTAAGAGACCTCTCTGTTTCTGGAGTCACATACTCATGTTAAACCGGCAAGACTTGCTAACACACAGCACAGTGCCATGCAAATAAGTCTCCTGGTCTTCAATCTGTTCCAGAAATAGCCTTTAAGCCTTGATATAAGCATACCCTCTCTTTTTAAATCTAAACCCCATCTCTTGATTACATTTTTCTTTTAAACATAAACCAAAAGTGTGAAATGCAGACTTTAACTGTCACACCTCTTAATTAATTTTCCTTTTTCATGCTTTGTGAAACAACTGTTTCACTCCTAACTCCCCTCTGTTCCTCACTTCAAAGACATCCTCGCTTAAAAAATAAAACAAGTTATTAGACAGGTGGGGTAGTTAAACTAAAGCATACTATATGGGTTGAGGACTTTCAAAGGATTTTTTCTATAATCATCCCCAAATGGCTGATCAGGGAGTATATATGGAGGAGAACTGATTAAATAATGAAAGCTATCCTTCAACTAGTATAGTTAGCTGAACTGAATTAAGTTATTCTTTTTGAGTTCAACAAAGTACTGGTCTAGAGAGCTTGCACGAAAGATCAGCATACTTTTAAGTCCAATTATTCTGTTATGGTTCTGAATTGCTTGCTAACTCTCTTTTAACTATAATGAGGATGAATTGTGGTTGCTCTAAAGTAACTTTTGGGTCATTTTTTAAATTGTTGTTATGGGATCATGAATTCCTATCATCAGGGACACATATAAGTTTAAAGAAAAAGGCTATCTGATGACTGCAAGACATATTTTGAGTGCCTTGATGACTCTCAGTGCAATGATTAGTTGTATTTGATATAATGAGCCAAGTGGCTAGTTGCTGCCTTGCACTACTTTTTTCTAGTTTTATAACTTGAAGGGAACTTGAGAGACTTAACTTATGGAAATTTTATCTTAAAGAGTTTTTCTTCTCTGAACAACCTGTACTATATTCTGACCCTGGCAACATCTCCATAAAATGGATTAATACTCCCTAATTTATTAAACAGCTCATGTTTATCCTTTGTTTTATTCATCTGATACATAAAAGAATTACCCCTAGATATGCTGACTCACTCTTTCCTTCTAGCATTGGATCCAGTACACCTAACTTGCCTAATTTGGGGTTTATGTTTGGAAAGTCATTTATGCCTCTATTAAAATTTACCCTGGTAAATAGGCTTCTTCTAGGATTTACTGCTGACAGTGATACTTCTCTTCATAAGGCATGTCTCAGTTTGTCTTGGAAGTTTCCTGAGAACATGACTTCTGATACTCATATGCCATATTATGTAGAGAAAGGCAGAGGAATAATCATTTGAATACTAACCTAGCAGTAGGCATTACCAGAAGGTCGAAGAAACTGGTTATATGTCTACTTTAATCTAAAGGAACTTAAAAACACCTTTGTTATGTCCTAAGAAAGTACTACAGTCACCTTACCATAGGATACCCTTTTATTTTTGCTAGGAATGCAGAAGTTCAGATGCAGAACAAATATTTTTACGGAAAGGAGAATGAGATTTTATATCTCCTCTTTTTAGGTTCTGTGTGTTGTAGTTGGTTTTGTTTGCTTGTTTAATTTAGAAGTACTCTAATATTTTACGTATATGAACATAAAATAGGTAAATGACAGAGAAAGTAGATAAGATATTCTCTCGAGGCTGATGTGAGCATGATACTGTCTTATCAGATGCGCACATTTCAGTGGAAAAGGGTGGTTAAAACAGAAAGTAAACTGAGAGAGAGTTAATATTCAGCATGATAATAAAGGCTTCAAATGCACGAGGACTTCAAGGTGGCAACTGCATGGTCTTTCAAAAGCTGAGAACAGAATTCTGAAGCTTCTGTACTTCTGAAAGATTTGCCTTACAGAAAGAAGCAATCACTAATGCCTGGGTTATACAAGCTAACTAACTGTATCAGTTATTGAGGAAGGCAAGGTCTACAACAGAAAATGAGAGCTAGACTATCTGAAGTTACTCACTCACTGGAAAACAATGTTAATGAGGCATACAGTATGGGTTTTTTTTTAAATCTACTTTGACATTATTATCTTTTTTAAGCTGTTACATAACAATTGGAGACAAGGGGAATTGAGAACAGTACTAGTGGAGGAGGTAGTCTATTCAGGAGATTGATGAAAGCCAACTTCATTTCTTTTTTAAAATTTCCTT
Source organism: Coracopsis vasa (assembly GCA_026283785.1). NCBI lineage: Eukaryota > Metazoa > Chordata > Aves > Psittaciformes > Psittacidae > Coracopsis > Coracopsis vasa. Next base: position 11,790 of record JANHGB010036923.1, on the reverse strand, counting down.
TATTTTTCTTCATTTATTTGCTTTTCATCTTCCATATATTTCTCTTTCACTGTGAATTTTCATTTCATATAATACAGCACTACTTTCTGTTATATTTCAGAATAAGATAAAGCTATTCCAAATTGTAAAAGACACAGAATCATACCTAAAAAGAAAAAATAAATAAAAAAATATATATATCTATTGGGCTTCTGAATTCATTTCTTTAAAGTATACTACCTTCTGAAGTGCTTCTTTTTTGTGATGTATTTTTTGTCTAAATAGCCTACTGTAAAGAAGGACACCATGTTTTCTGGAACTCAGATAACATTGAGACTGTAGAAAATTATTTTCTTAAATATCACAGAACAGTGAGGTGAACCTGATTCTAATAAGAACAGACTTTCTGAAGTAAATCTTTTGAAGTCAGACTTCTGAGTTAATACAATGTATAAAAGTTTTACAAAACTGCATTTTGTTGAAAAAAAATGGTCCTTCAGAGATTTTCATCGGTTTATATAGAGACATGGCTCAAACATGTAAAAAAAATATTTTTATGTGAAAAACCATTCTCAAAAATAGTATATTTCCTATTTCAGAAGCCAAGGTTAAACTCACAGATAAAATCAAGCATCAAGAGGTCAAAATGACAGAGACAGATGCTTATGTCTTGTGGCTATCTCTGTGGGAGGTAGGGAGAAAGCAATCCTTCTCCTCCAGGTGTTTAACAGGTCTGGAGTTCCTTTTTGGCCATTACTTCAGCCTGGGAGTAAATCTTTTCTCTTACCTTCAAGCTTCTGGCTTTATCACATGTGGAACATTTCTTCTGCTTACCTCCGTTAGAATTTGGGAAATTTCTCTGCAAATTTTGCTCTGCATAAGGAACTGTTCCAGAGCAAAAGTCATGGTCCTGTTCTGAGTTTTGGAGTGTAAATTTTCCTCCTCGATCAAGATGATTTATGCTGCTCAAAGGTACGTTATAACCTTTTTAAAGTGATGGAAAGTCAAATCTTTGTCCCTTAATGGAAGAACTAAATAATTTTGAATGGTATAGGCAGAACTTTTCGATACATGAATATATTTCTAAGAAGTGGCTTTTATTAGGCAGCTGTCACATTAGAATACAAACATAGTGTGTAAGAAGAAGGAAAACAGAAGAAATGCAATAGAGAATGATAAAAGAAAGGTTATGTGAATCAAAACTATGCTTTTAAACATGCTGTGAGCTGACTCTTTCATTAGTGTGTCTCTACACAAACTTTATTGGAGATCAAACCTATAGCATACTGTGTAACAATAGTGATGTGTGGGTAGTACCTGGATGATTCCACTGATTTGAGAGGTGGAAGAAAAAGGAACTCTGTTTAATACATTTTACAGTTGTAGTTACCTAGTCTTTAATGAAGTGTATATTGATTTCTGTATCAAAACTGTAAATATTACTGAAGATACAGCATAATGAGTGGAGAGTGATTCAAATTATATAGAACCTGAGTTTCTTAATGAAATTAAGAGCTTTCCTTTCAGTATGTAAAGTGCCAAAACTGATCTTCAGCTTAATGGTGTCCAGATGAATGGTAGGAGCATAAGCTCAGAATAGGTTAGGGTTTGGAACATAAGTACTGTGAGTTTCCTTTCCTGTATTTTGTCTTTAAATTTTACTCCAGAAGCAAGCAGGAAACTATGAAGTTAGTGACATACCTAAATAACTAGAAAATACTGGCTGTGACAGACTTGAATGTGTTCTGTTAAATGCTGAGCTAATTAGACAAGGAAGCATTGTTGCTAAATACAATATTGCACATAGTGAATTAACAGCTTTCTTAATTCTTCTGTTTCTACCATTTTCTCTTTATACCCTTAGTGACAAAATTTGGCATAATCCCACAGAACTCATTATGTCTTCATAAGTATGCACAGGAGTACTATGACACAAACCCTCCCATTTAATCTAGAAATATGGTTTAAAAATCCAGTCATCTGGGTCTGATATAAATTAAATAGACTTGTAAATTTTAATTGTAAGATATGGTGCACACAACGTTACAGAGATTTGATTCTTTCCTAATAGTCATGGGTTTCAGCACCTGGAGCCTTCAGCACAGTACACGGGCCTGTTGGAGTGGGCCCAGAGAAGGGCCTCAAAAATGATCAGAGGAATGAAACAACTATCCTATGAAGACAGGCTGAGAGGGTTGAGTTGTTCACCTTAGATTAGAGGAACCTCTAATCCAGAGGGACCTCTGGTGACAAAGTAGAGTGGCCTAGCAATACTTAAAGGGGGCTTGTAAAAAAGATAGGGACAAACTCTAACAGGGCATGCAGTGACAGGACAAGGGGTAATCATTTTAAATTAAAAAAAAAGAAAAGTATATTTAGACTAGATATAAGGAAGAAAATTTTTTTTCCAATGAGGGTGGTAAAATACAAACAGTTTCCCAGACAGCTTGTAGATGCCTATCCCTGGAAATATTCAAGGTCGGGTTAGATGAGGCTTTTAGCAACCTGGTCTAGTTGAAAATGTCCCAGCTCACTACCTGGGGATTGGACTAGATGATCTTTAAAGGTCCCTTCTAATCCAAGCTAATCTATGATTCTCTGATTCACCCGATGACTTTAGCTTGACTGCTATCAAACATTGGAACTGGATGCATTATTTTGGTTTTTTTAGATTTTTCATCAGCTAAGCTAATGCCATTATATAAACAAGTGTATATCACTATCTTCTAGCAGAATATGTAATTGCAATGAGTTTAAGAGTCATCTTCTGAGCTAGCTTTGAAAATGTATCTCATATAACTGAGCTAGGATTTTCCACATTCAGGTATTGTTAAAAAGCTTGAAAATATTTTAGAAAGTAGGAAATGAATTCTGGGTTTAAAAAGTATAAAATATTAGCATTTTAGCTGCTGTAAGCAGGACAGTTGAAGTACGTGAGACAAGGTTTGTACAGAAAGATAATATTCTTGATTAGATTTATGATATTATAATTTGATATATTATGAAATATTGAGTGGAGGAAAAAACATATTATGAATGAAATATATGAGTGGATAAACCCAGACTGTTTCACATACTATTTCTTGTTCATGTTTGGGCGTTGCTTTTCCAGCATGTGATTCTTGCCTCGGTCCAGAGAAAATTTGGGTTCTTTTTCCCTAAAGGCATTATATCTTCTCACAAGCTATGTCTCAGAAAATATGTAAGAGGTGGTAGTGAAGTTGTCTCTGTTATACCATGAAAAGTTATAACATGATTATGGTGTAATATACAGTAATGTTGCAAGTTGAAGGACTGAACATACTTCATTTGAGCTGTAGAAATCAGTGAGGTTTCATGTCTAGGGACTGAACTGTAGAGTATGATAAGCCTGCATAGGGTATATGACTCTACCTTCTATAAAGTTATCGGCAAAATCCTAGAAGCATCTATCATGATGATTTTCATATACTTTCTGACCATCAAGGAGAGATTGAAAATAACTTTAGCACATCGTCTAGCTTAAACACTACCTTCATTGTGTAACTATGTGTGACTACAAGCAGGTTTTCCAAGCTGTCCATCTCAACGGCTATCTTTTTATTCTGAATTTAGCTGTAAAAGACCAGTTGTGTCTTTATCCTGAACTCAGGTATCCAGCATTTAATATTCTAGTTTCTTTGTTGTAAGGTGCCTTGGGAAAGTAAAAAGAACCAAAAGGGGATCAGCTAAGAAATTAGAGACTTCAATACTATGAAATTTAACTGTCTCAGTGATAGCCTTAATCTCACAGGTATCTGAAAGTCTACTTCCCTGGATATCTCTTACTATCCAGTTACCACACATGCACAATTTCACTTTAAGCACAATTTTTCCTTCAGGATTTGATCTTAGTTTTACTAATTTTTTTTAAGATAATGAAAGCCTTTTTATTCCTTTCAACAGACCATCCATACATTAGATTGAGCACAGGCACATAAAGGACAAGAAAGCCATCAGGAGTGGGCAGCATGAATTCACCAAGAGGAAGTCATGCTTGACCAACTCGATAAACTATAATGTAATGACTGGCCTGGTAGATGAGGGAAGACAAGTGGATATTGTCTACCTGGACTTCAGGAAAGCCTTTGACATTGTCTCCCGTAAGATCCTGTTAGACAAGCATGTTCATGTATGATCAGTGACATGAAGTCTAGTTCATGTCTGGTAGCTAGCCATGAACCCCATGGGTCAGTATGGGGTCCAGTCCTGTTTAATACCTTAATTCACAATCCAGATGATGCGGCAGAGTGCACCCTCAGCCAGTTTGCTGGTGACACAAAACTGGGAAGAGTGTCTGACATGCCAGAGGGTCACGATGCTGTCCAGAGGGACCTCAACATGCTGGAGAAATTACTCAACTGGAAGCTCTTGAAATTCAACAAGGAGAAATACAAAGTACTGCACCTGGGAAAGAACAAATCCATGCACTAATATATTTTGAGGTCTGCCCAGCTGGAAAGCAGTTTGGTAGAAAAAGCCCTAGAGGTTCTTGTAAACACCAAGTTGACTGGAAGCCAGCAAGGTGCCCTTGCCTCAAAGAAGGCTAATAGTATCCTGGTCTGCATTACACAAAGTATCACCACCAGATGGAGGGAGATGATCCCTCCCCTTTATTCAGCACTGATGAGTCTACAGCTGGAGTCCTGTATTCAGTTCTGGGATCCTCAACACAAAAGAGACATGGACATATTAGAGAGAGTTCAGAGGCTGAGACATTTCAGTCTGAAGAAGAGAAGGCTCAGAGAGAATCTCATCAATGTCTAAGAGTACATGAAGGGATGTTCTAAAGAAAACAGAGCCAGGCTCTTCTCAGTGGTGCCCAGTGGCAGGACAAAAGACAATGGGCTCAAATTGAAACACAGGAGGCTCTGTCTGAATGTCAGGAAACACTTTTTTCCTGTGAAGGTGAGTGATTATTGGCACAGGTTGCCCAAAATGGTAGTGGATTCTCCTACTTTGGAGTTATTCAGAAGCTGTTTGGACATGGTCCTGGGCACCCATTTCTAAGTGGCACTGCTTGAGCAGGGGGGCTTGGACAAGATGACCTCTAGAGGTCACCTCTAACTTCAACCTTTCTGTGATTCTGTGGTCTACAGTCAGGATAAATACAGATTATTGACATCTACTTTTTGTTACCATGAAAGAGATTATGCTAATTTACTGTAAAATATTGTTATGAGTAGTACAAAATGAATTTAAGGTTTGAATATAAGCATAAATAAATACAAGTGTCATTTTATTATTAAAATTTCACCCTTGAAATATATATATTCATCACCTTACCTCAAAATTCTGTCATATGTATTTATTGAAATAGATAGTATTTAAATTCACAGTGTTATTTGTCTTTTCTTTATGTGTGGAATATTATTTCTCATGTAAAGTTGAGGAAAACAAAATACTATTATTGCTCACACAGTTCCAGAAGAAAACCATAATGATACTGCTAGATTTTAATTAATATTTATCATTTCAGAGTTTTGCATAAGAAGAAAATAACAGGGTACTGCTATCTATTCTCATTAGAAGCTTTTCATATGAAATTGATATCATGATTTCCATTTTTGTATAATATGTAAATTAAATTTATCTGACCTAGTGTGACCCACACCTATACACTGTCCCTGGTGCTGTCTGCATTTTGATCACCTGGACATTTCTTTTTTTTTAAATTGGTAACCTGTTAAGAAAAAACAGAATTGGCTAAGCAATTAAAAGTCAAAATAGGTCACAGTACAATACATGAACATAGTACCTGATTTCACATAATAGACTAGGCATAGAAAAATTCCAATACCGCATTTTTGGACACAGATTTTAATGAGAACAGAAAGTGGCCCAATATAAATCAGTATTACATGATTTCTTGAACATAAGGGGGCTAGGAGAGATGAAATATTAAAATCTCAAGACATTCTCATTAGTCTGACGACTGAAAAGCTATGATTGCACTATAATACAATCCAAGAGGAAAGAACTTTCTCAATTTGTCAAGCACTTTGAACAATAAAGTAAAATATTAATTTGCAGAGAAAGGCAGAGATATTTTTTACGTTATCTATGAAAACACAAACATTTCATCTTACCAGTTTCCATTTCCAGTGGCATGACCTAGAATAGGATCTGTGTCCTTGAGCAATGTGTCTGGATGCTCTTAGCAATACACAGGGCAGTGTAACATATTATTGTTCCTATGTTAGTAGTAAATACTTTGTTTACTTTCATCTCCTATACCAAATAGAACAAAAAGATGAGGGCAATTTTAATAAAATATTGTCACTGATAATAAGAAATATTTAACCCACTTCATTCTTACTGACAGGAGAATTGTATTCTCTTGTGGTTCTACAAAATAATTTATTCTAAGGTATTTTAGAACACATTAAAATTCTCTAACATTGCATCATGCTTATAAAAAGCTTATATCTAGTTTGGTTATTTATAGTAATATTCATTAACTGGTATGAATTGCTGTATCAGCGGGATTTTACCAGTGATCTTTCTTTAATACCTTAATGGAATGAAATATAATGGAAGTGAACATAATTTTGAGATATATATAATTTCTTTTAAACAGTAATTAATGATTTTCAGGCAGAGATTATGTAATGATATCTGAAACTTGTGTTAATGTTGAGACTCCTGTTGTGTTGCTAAAATGGTAAAAGACTCTCACTACCATTACCCTGTGTTTCTGTGTATTATTATTTATCTTTTTCAGTTATTTATTCTTTCTGTTATTTATTCTTTTTTTGGCTCTTCTTAAGATCTTTCTGTTCTGTATGAGATTCCAATGAATCTTTCTTTTAAGTGGCTTAGTATTGTCCTGTATTTCCTAACCCAGATGGCTTTATGCTGAGTTTGTTAGTTTTCTGCAAACGTAAAGTCAAGTAAACTGTTATGGTGTTTGCAAGAAATGTATTTTGTCTAGTTCAAATCACCTATTAAAGACGTGTATCTCCACTGACAGTAGAGAAAGCCAAACATAGTAACACTGCTCAATTTGGGAGCAATATTTGAATTTTTAAAATTAAATGATATGAAGCTAAAGTCAAAAGGCTCAGTGAGATAACGAAGTTGTTATGTTCTAATTGTTGGGTATTAGCTGAATAATCAAATTAAATTTATTTCCTTGGCACTGTAACTAAACAGTGCTAAACATAATTCTGCAGTTAGAATTTGAATTGACTAAGAGCAGACAAATAATTACTACAGTTCAGTCCTTATTTGAGACTGACGGTTGAACTACTTGAAGCTACAACATGAACTAATTGCACTATTTGAGAGCGTAAAAAAGCTTTTCTTCAGAGTATGGTTTCCAGCTTTATAGGGTAGATTAACGATACAGACTACAAACAAGAGATGGAAACATAAATCTTCTGTGCTGTCAGTAATGATCTTCCAGCTGGTGCTTAAGAGAACCAAGAAGAAGAAAGGGAAAGGTGTGATGAAACAGACAGCCCTAACCATATCATTTATATAATCTTTAAGCTTAACATAAAATAAAAACAAAATAAATGTGTGCCAGAATATCCTCCTGTTTAATTCAGTATTTTAAACCTTATAAATTACTAGATTAGCCATAAAAGATCACTGTATTTTCCTGCTTTAAAACATAATTTATTTTTTAAGAGTAATTAAATAACCCACTACTTCCTAATTAATAATTAATAATACTGTAGGAACAGTCAGAAACAAACTAAAACAACCACTAACAATGAAAATAAACTTTTACACTAACATTCAACTATATAATCTTAAAAGTTTGCAGTTGAGCAAGTAATCCAAATGACTAGAGCACAATTATAGTGTTTGCAAAAGTAGTCCGTAGGTACTTTTTTATAATTCTTCATCTTGAGCAAGAAAACATGCCTTGAAGTAAAAGGACCCCCAGGTGCCATTATAATCCATCCTATTTATCCTTTTCAGATATTCTTAAGATATTTCAGTTCAAAAATTTTTGTACCAAATTTCCAAAGTATTTTTCCACCCATTTTCAGATGTATAGTTTAAATCTCTATAACCAAGCACCGATATTTCTATACTGTCAAAACGCAGGTTATAGAAGTTGGTCTTCCTTAGGCTTGTGGAGAGAAAAAGCAACATCAAGAGAAGTTAAAAAGATGAGTAAGCTCTTTTTTATCCTCAGACAACTATGACTGCTTGGACAGACATTACTGCATGCCTTGTAGCCTATGCTCCTGTTTAGTTTCAGGGCATTTAATAAATACATACTTACATATATGCATAGCTATTCATTGGCATAACATATATAAAGAAACAATAAGTACCTAGTTAGTAATTTCAGTTCTGAAACTTACCTGTATCTAGTAGAACTGGCCTTTTCAAAAAGCCAGAAAAATATGTGGTCATCTTCCAAAACTCTTGAAAAGCAGGTTAGTACGATTTTTTTAATGCTGAAAATACAAAATATTTTTTTCAGAGATTTGCCTGGGAGAAGTCTGTTGTACCAGCATTACTTGAAACTAGGTCTATTTGTACTTCAAATTAATCTGAAAAGCAGAACTGCTTTTCCAATTATCTCAAATTGGTTTTCCTCTGTTGTGAAAATACAGTGCTTAAACAACGACAACAAAAAAAATGCAAACAAACAAAAATAACCAATAGCTGTAACTGCAATAAGTTCTACAAGTGAAATGTAACTTCAGCAAAAAGATTGATAGCATGATATAAGAATATCAACATAAATTAAACATTTGTTATGAGAGTCTTGAAAAAATAGCAAACAAAGAAACTGAAGGCCAAGCTTGATAGACTAGGACTTCTCAAGTGGCATTACAAGTTCATGTGTCTATATCTGAATGATAGAGCAAGTGTTACACAGGTACAATAGTACCGTGTCTCTGAGTTAATAGATATAAAAAATAATCTCAGCACGTGTATTCAATGCTTGCATCTTGCAATACTGCCTAGTACTTTTTCCTTATAAGAAAATTATGCCTTTCTTTCTTTATAAGTTTGAGAAGTCTTGTTCACTTGAACTTATGGACACTTACGCTTCATGAACTTACAGAAATATACAGTTCAAAATATTATTTATGAAGGCATTTTTAGGACATCCAGGAATTAACCAAGAGAGTCAAGACAGAGTGTATTAGTGTCTGTTAATGCCTTTTTGTTTTCTAATATAAATTTAAATATTGTATTGCAAATTAAGCTGGAGGCTTCTTGTAACCTCAGAACATGTTCATCAACATCCTGCTTATGCATTTGCTTTTAAATGGCTGAACATTGCTTTCCTGTCTTCCAATCTCTAGACATCAAAAATCCAGTTCTTTCAAATTGTCTTCACTTAACCTGTTTTTTGAACCTAAAAATTCTCATTACGTTCTCATGGATTTTCAACAGCATTTCCCTATCTTATTTAAATAAAGCCTTGTCTGGAGGCCTCCTGCTGTTTAGGAGTATGGAATAGATACATTAAAAATATCTTAGAACAAGCTGCAATAAGAATCACCTCTCAACAAAACATCTAAGATGACAGACTTAATAATCTGGGACTATGGAAATAGTCTAGTACCCAACATGATAGCTGACATATATAAATACCAGATGTTCTACCAGGGTAACAGTTGTAGGTCAGAAGAGAATCCCAAATGAATGCCTTGCAGAATGAATCCTGTCTTTACTTCAAAAGGATTAGTTCATTTAGCAACAAAATTTAGTTGCTTACTATAGTTAAACTGAACTTCACCTAGACACTTCAATGTTTGGGTGTATAAATACCTGTCTGAAATTAAAGATAACCAAGGCAGAGAGAGTGGAAGTGTCAGAGGAAAGTAAAGGGAACTCTGTTTCTCTTCTGGATAGAGACATGCAGAGCAGGCATGATCTCCATCACTCCAAGTAAATAAAGTATTCATCAGACAAAAAAGGAGTTATGTAGTCCTTGAATCAAGAGAGTAAATAAGATCCCACTATGTGGGGAGGAACGTCACAAGGGCTTAGGTGCCCATAGTTAGAATACCAGAAGAAACAGATGGCCAATGGCTGAGTAGTCAAAGACTTTCTTTAGAAGGAAACAACAAGCATACAGATGGCAGTTTGACTAGACTGAATCTGATTATCATAAACAGTGAGAACTATTTAAGGCTTTGCATACAGAAAGCAAATCACAGAGAATCACTTACAAACTAATAAAATAATACAAAATAAATCATAAATAAAATACAAAAGAAGGAAAGAAAGCTACAAACTAGTGAGAATGGCCCTAAAATGTAAATTTCAACCAACTCAATGGCTTGGAAAGTAACATCTATTGGGAAATATTTTTAAGAGGAAAAAGAGACCAAGCAGCTCCTAAAAGAGACCATACCAAAGGCACAGATTCAGTTTTTCTGGCACTTTGGGAAGATAGAAAAAAGTAAAAATAAAACAAACCAACATGTCTACATTTGGATAACTTTAGTAAGTCAGATCTTGAAAAAGAACAATGGAAAAGGAGAATCTGGACTTACTGGTAGAAATGACAGAAATCTTAGGTGCAAAACCACCAAGTTAAAGGCATGAAATGAGATGCAACTGTTATATGTAATTGAACATATAATGGTTCTATAAATATGTTGAGGAAAAGATGTTTAAAATTACAAATTCATTATTACATGGACAGTCTACAATTTCTTATCACTACATTTTCTTAACCTAAAAATAGTAGTTGTGATAGTAAAATAATTTGCAGAAAATTACACAGAAAGAATAGTATAGAGTGTGTGTCAACAGAGACATAAGAAAGCAAAAAGGCAGAAAAAAACATTAGAAATTTGCTGCGTAAGTTAGGAGAAATTTTCCTAGAAGTATTTAAGAAACAAGTAGAAGGAAAACCTGCTGATTAAGAAATTGTTGAGGATGGAAGAGGTCCCAGATGACTAAAGAGCAACCATAGTACCTATCTATGAAAAGAATAAGAGAAAGGACTCACAAAGCTATAAACAAGTCTAAGACTCATTTCTAGAAAGACAGTACAAAAAATTATTAAAAAAACAATCACTATGAGCACCTATATGAAAAAGTGATACCAACCCATTTGGTGTGGATTTGTGAAGAATAGATTGTGTCAAACTAAATTTCCATCTTTGGCAGCACAACTGGTGTAGGGGATAAGGGAAAGTAGTAGATGTGACATATTTTAATTTTATTCAGTTTTAAAATATATATTCTCAAATGAAATTTTTGTAAAAAAAATATAGAAAATATGCATCAGACAAAATCGGAGAAAAAAATTATCAAAAACTAGTTGGAAAACAAACTTCCAATATCACTTAAAAGTATTATTTCTGTTCCTTCATCTCCAAAGCTGCTTAGTAGCAATATAAAAGAATTCTCTACTACATACTCAGTTTACTGAAACTCATCATGCCTTAGTCTGAGTACATGCTGAAAAATGCAAAATGGAAACCTTTAGTGATACCTCAGCCATTGTGTCATGGTTGTTTATATTTCCTGGTTTTCCTCTCTAGCACCTAGAAACATCAAATTCTCACTGAATTTCTCTAGGCACAGCTACAGGTTGGGCAGAGAAGAGATTCAGGGCAGCCCCGCGGAAAAGGACTTGGGGGTGTCGGTTGATGAGAAACTTAACATGAGCTTGCAGTGTGTGCTTGCAGCCCAGAAAGCCAACTGTATCTTGGGCTGCATCAAAAGGAGTGTGGCCAGCAGGTCAAAAGAGGTGATCCTGCCCCTCTGCTCTGCTCTTGTGAGGCCTCACTTGGAGTATTGTGTGCAGTTCTGGTGTCCTCAACATAAAAAGGACATGGAACTGTTGGAACAAGT
>JANHGB010036922.1:0-20901 GCA_026283785.1 Coracopsis vasa | reverse complement strand
CCAGTGCCTCACCACCTTTACAGTAAAGAACTTCTTCCTTATATCTAACCTGAACTTCCCCTGTTTAAGTTTTAACCCATTACCCCTTGTCCTATCCCTACAGTCCCTAATGAAGAGTCCCTCCCCAGTATTCTTATAAGCCCTCTTCAGATACTGGAAGGCTTCTATAAGGTCTATATGTATTGGTCTGCTCCAAGAGCATATAGCAACCATGGAAAGAATTTTGTAACTGTATCAAATAACAGGCAAAACTGGATATTTGAGCATATTGCTTTGACTTTATAATACTACTTGCTTTTTCCTATTACATGCAAGCTTAAAGAATGTCTCTGCAATGCAATGGCTGAATACCAAAATACGGTTTTATTTTCCCTTATGCATTTTTTAATTTTTTTCTTTTTTTTTTCCACAGATGTTTCCAGGCTGCTATCTGCATGTGATTTCTTGCATTCAGCTATGCTTGTTCTGGTCATGTTTCTTATAAGCACATAAATGGCCATTTCTGGAGGTCTATACTCTGGTTGTTCTTGTTCGACGTCCACTGTATGCTGTGAGATTTGTTCTCTGATTCTCTGTAAAGGGATTATGGGTGTAATTGAGAATCATTCAATATTTTTTATTTTCAATGATAGCATAGTATATCAAGTTCAGGGAATTTACTGCACATTCGTGGTATGTAAAAGAATTTATGGTGAATAAGAGTTGAAGGTATTTCTGACAGGTAATTCACACTTGCAGTACCATATATGACTGTATCTGTTTTGCCTTGGTTCTACAAAGATTACAAGCCCATGCTTAGCTGTACCCACACATTCTCTTCCTTTACATTTACTCAATTTTTGCACAAGAAATTCTAAGCATAGTTGAAGTAGTACAAAAGGACTAGTGGCCCATAAAAACAGGTGGCTGGAATTCTTTTTAATCTCTACAGGCTCTGCTAACTCACACTAGCTGACAAATTGGACTTTATAGGGAAATTAATTTGATTTGAGTCATTAGCAAAGTGATTCTTGTGTGAAGTCAAGAAAGAGCTGAAGTCTTACAGGTCTTAATGGGAGAGTAGAACAGCCTGGCTTAGGATTCATCTGACACAAAGTGACCGTCTTCCAGTCAAAGTGTCTACAGAGGAGCCAGGTGCCTCTACTCTCTTCACAGATAACTGGAAAGAAACAGATACTTCTGTAGTGATATTCAACATATTTTGTAGTACTTGCTTAAAAGAGGCTACATGAGGAGCTCATATTTTTGCCTCTAACTACAGAGTCTGGGGTGACTAAGTCATATAAACATATAGTAGTTGTCTAATAGGAGATAGAAGGACTCCATCCCCAGATATCCCCAAATATCCTCTGAGTTTCAAATTGAAACAAACAAAATCAGGAACAATTTGCTTCATCTCCTTTTGCAGTGGTTTACAAAGAAAGTGAATGAAAAGATTAGTTGCTCTTAATAGATTTGCACTCTCTAGAAAACTGGCCGCTGAAGCTGATCTGAGCACTGTCTTTGTGATGGGACCAAGCAAGGCGCAAGTTTTGTGAAATTTAGAGTTCAATACAAACATATCACTTCCATTTAGTTTTAAATCACTTTATTATTGGATGGAACGTTCTGCTTTGTTCCAGGACTGCATATGACATAGAGCTCTTCAACAGCCTTCTGAGCTATTTATTCCTAATAACGTCTGCCCTGAAGTTCTAGCATACCATAAGGAAAAACATATCTGACAGTATCCTGGTCCTTTTGCCGTTTTCATCCAAAATTTTAAAATGGATAGTCCTCATGGGAGCATGAATAGGCAACGCAATATTTAAGATAGGAACATATATTAACCTCTGTAAAGGGCAAATGCTAATGCTGTTTTCTAATCTGCTGTTTGCCTAATCCAGAATACATATCCTTTTATCTGATTCTACATACACTCTAAATTCATCAAAGCCTTAGGAACATGTTAAGTGGAAAAACTTCCACCGGTTTCTGTAGGCCTCATTAAGGCTTAAATCTGCATATTTAGCTGCAAGGAGTCAATATAAAAAAAATCTAACATTTGTACTGCTGGACTATATCTGTTCTAGCTTTTAACTGTAAAATCAGATCTACTTTATTATACCTGTCTCTGTACCAGCTCAAACTACCTTTTGAGTTATTCTGGACTGACAAAAATTTCTCTAATTTGCAAAGTGTATGACATTTATAAAGGAACTAAAATGAGTAGTCTACTACTAGGCTGTACTGTGTTATTTTTAGAATACAACTTTTTAAAATAACATTTGCAAAAATGATAATACTGACTTGTAGAGCAAGCGTTGTTTTCATGGGTCTGAAACACTGAGAAGTCTTTGGATGAGCTCCAAATTTTTCCTCCTTCTGACTGTACCTACTTGGAGGGCAGTGAAAAACATTGAGTGCAAGCCAAGAAGTTCATAAGTGTCCTTAATCCAATTCCTTGGCACAAGTGATTGATACCACACTTGTAGTAAGAGAATAATGAGTCTTTGCTTAATAATGAAAACTATCTAGATGAGATGTAAGACTAATGCAATTCATTCTGCTGACTGTCCTTATTTGGAAGAGTACTTAATTTTTTGTGAAGTGCCCGAGTGGAAGAGCAGATGCCTCCCTTTGATTGTGAATGATGTCTTTAAGCTCTTGTGATCTGTAAACCTTTGAAAAACTTTTCTTGCCTTATCTGATAGGAACAATGTCTGCAGGCTATGAAGTGTAATGTCTAGGAAAAGCTTGAAGGTGGATTAGTGAGTTCACACAGCAGAAAAGAGTGGTGATTCCACCTGTGCCCCTGCGATCAGAAAGTTCAGGTCTACTGAAGCCATCTTCTTTGAAAGAGAAAGTTCATTTTTATGCAGTTCTCCAGCTCAACAGATTTATGTTTCAGAATTCCTTCTCCTCTCTTCCTAGCCTTTACATCCATGTACTAAGACACAGACAGCTCATGCATTGCTACCTCCCAAAGTTAGTGTTGTTTCCCCTGTTTGCGGTAAACCATCTCATTGCATTTCTTATTTTGACTCACAGGGTAGTGGTAGCTCAGTTTCTCAGGGGAAGATAGTGTTTTGACTAAAACAGCAGGTTAGATTCACAGAACCAGTTAACTGGTGTGTGCTTTTCTTCAGCAAGCTCAAAGCCAGTGAATCTTGCTGTGAGATTCATGGTGAGATTAAAATAGGGGCAGTATCTTCAGTCACGAATCTGTACAATCCAGATCTGAAGCAAGACAATCAACAACCAGTTTCAGTCTGATGCTGATGACTTCACACAGATCGACTTTTCCTTAATTGTCAGTTTCTAGTTCACGCAAATACCAGCTACTTTCCCTCACTGAATGCATGGATACAACTTCATTTTCATGCTCACACCATCTCTGTCAATTTCATCCTTAGCATTAGGCTATTACATTTTCTTTTCCTCCCCACTTGTTACTTAGGTAATAAAATAAGAAATGCTTGAAAGTGCAATCAACCTAACTTGTGAGAGAGAACATTTTGTAGAAATTTAGATATTTTTTTATAAATTAACTGATGTTAGGAGATATTAATAAAGCTATTTAAAGCACTGTCTGTAGGGAACTGACCAAACATAAGTCTTTCTGAGCATGCTAGATGAAAAACCACTTTCAAGGAAAATAATTGTCAGTAAAGTCTTAATATGTGATTCTGTTTTGTTTAAAATGCATGTGTAGATAAATTATCTATCTGAAGAACTTTGTTAACAGATGCACCAAGTGAAAAAGCCATCCAATCTGAATTGCTAAGAGATTAATTCTAGGCATCATGTGAAACATGACTAAGAGTCACCGTTTCCCCAGCAACACTGTTGCAAAGGACAGCACTAAACGGACATTATTCTTATAGAAATTTCTGTGCGTACAAACAGTTTTACGAAAGGCATGTGATGTGGTTTGGAAAGTCTAAGGTCACTGTAAACAATAACAAGTTAATGTAAAATCGTGTGCTAAAAATAGTGTGTGTCTCTGGAAGCATCTTTTAAAGTCACTGGTGTGTTTTGTTAGAACAAGATACTTTTGTCCCCAAAATATTTAAAAACAAGAATGAGCTAATTAGAGCAGACACTTTAAATATACCTTCCAGGGAATGGCATTCCCTGAGGTACTCTGTATGTAACGGCTCATAATTCTCTGACTGGCTTCAATTTTTTAACCAGTGTTTGCCTGATGTGAGCATGAAATGCACCAGGTGCACCTCAGCCCTTTCTTGCCTCCCAGGAGGACTGCCTAGCCCAACTCCCTGGCCAGATAACCAGATTTCCTTTCTCAGAGGTGCCTGAAACCACTTTGAATGCTATTTAGTCACAGGTTTCTATTCAGGATAATTTTCCAGCTGAATAGAAACATTATCCCAGGGAAATCCTCCCCTTCCATTCAGAAACTGTCTCTCTTCCAGCTGGCAAGAGCATCTCCTCTTCTCCCACCCTGCAGAACATCACCACGTCCTGGGATAATGGCTGTGAGTCCATTTACATGGGAAAGCTATACTGGGAAAGCAAGATACGTATTTTTAGATATTACAAATGAGATTTAGCAGTAGGAGACAGAGGGAAGCGTTAAAACTATGTGACCTGTCAAGTCTCTGTGGACCAGCTGTTTGGGAACCTTTGAGATAGTAAGATACAGCATACTGTGAGCACATGTTATCCTATTTTTGTTTCCCTTTAAATCCCTAGACTATTAATTCCTTTTCAAAACTAATTGAAAAAGGAAAACAAACCACCCTTTCCAGAAATAGTAATTTTTTTTTTATTTTTTTTTTTTGGCAGAGGGATATTTTTATCAATAATTTTTAAACAGTTTTTGTAGTTTTTTCAAGGCGCCCTTGAGATTACTCTGCTTTTGGCAGGAGTACTAAAATGTGCTAGCATCAGAAAGAAGTGAGAACTCTAGCAGCAGTTTCATACTAGCACATGTCAGGCAAGCGCTCCCCATTTGCAGTTTCGGTGAAAATTTTTCAGATAGGTGACTTCACTTATTTTAGCTTTTTTACGGCTTTAACATGGATCATACTGACTGAATTTTGGAAACAACAAATATTTTGATAACCTTAGCTGAAAAGAAAGGACTTTCTTTTTCTCCACTGAGCTGAAAATACAAACTTGGCAGGGAGTAAACTGTCATGCTTGGCCATATCACTCAGTTGCTATTGAAACAGAAATGCCCTTTTGCAAAGTTCATCCAACAGTGTCAGTGATAGCAAGTGATCATCCTAGTACAGACAATACAGCAAAGACAGAAAGAAAATATTTCCTAGTTTTTCTAACATTTTGCTCACGTCTTTTCTGTGCATTCCAAAAATTAATGGGAATGACTTGTTTCCCTCAAGTATATAATTGAAATGTTGGGAATAAGATGCCATATTTGGTAAGAATAGCATTGATTCAAAACCAAAGTAAGCCTAGTAATAGTAGCAGACTATTCCGCTTCCATTATCATTATCTTAACTGCCTTTGAGTAATGGAAGTGTCTTATGTGGACACATTATATATTTCATTAAATATTTTATGAATGTCTCTTTAATTCACCAGGCATTTTAAGAATCTGCAAAACATTCCATTTAGTATCTGAATCTCAGGCTGAATAGGAATTATGATATTCAAAATACAAAGCCAGTCTCCAGTCGTACAGTCAGTTCCTCACAAGAAAGAACAGGCAATTTTTCATAGACTTACTGAAGGATACTCTCCACAAAAACAAGGATCCATTCATGTAAATTTTATCCCCAAGAGCAGGACCATGAGGAAAATTAGTTACTTTATTTACATTATTAATAAAAACAATTGCAATTGAATTTACAGGGTTATAATGGAGAGAAGAATGAACCCTACTGCTACTGCTGGAAATAAATCAAGCAAATGAAATATGAAACACTCTTCCCATAACCTTTTGGATTCTGCTGCTAGCATCCACTGTTCCTACAAGGTCACCAGTCTGATAGGGAAATTAGACATCTGCAGTGGGAGTCACCACAGTGTCAGCACTGAAAGGAAACTTTTGGTGCTCAGGCAGATAAGAAATCTATACAGAGAGCAAAGGGGTTTACAGAATCTGACAGGAGCTTTCCCCATTTATGTGACTTAAAATTATAAATTCATAGCACTGGCACCACATTCACTTTGGCTTGCAAATAAATTTCGCCTGTTCCTACCAGTCCTGATGACACAAAGGGCATATTATTATGACCACCTCCTTTATCCAACATGGTAGCAAATGATATGCAACATAGTTCACAAGGAAATCCTGTGTCACTTTTTTTTTGCCTAGCACAGCAGAAAAAGGCAAAGCCACAGTTTCTCTCTTCATTTTCAATTTCTGTTTATTCTTCCCTACTCTCCCACTCTTTGTACTCTTTTTTAAATAAATACGTTCAAAATAACAGCATGCACTTAATCTGGGCATCATTTACAGTGAGGTGTGGCAAAGCATGTTTTGTTGAGTAAGTGGAGTAGAAAAACAGTTCCTTTGATTTAAATATTTCAACTTTAATTGGTAAAAATTTCTTTCAAGTGACATCTTTGAAGCCAACCCTATTTGGTGTCTCTTAACTACCTTTGCCTTCTGAAGGAGCTCTGTGTATTGAGTTTTTCAGGACTGACTGTTTTATTCATAGACGTAGGTAGTCACCCTGCAATTGTTGGGTTTGAGTTAATCCTCAGAGTCTGCCCGTAGACCTGTGTCATCCATTTCAGTAGGACTCACTGGACATGCACAAGCAAGGGTGCTGTAAAGTATGGGATCACACAATGACAGCAGTGTACCCAAACTCAGATCATTGTACTTATATTCCTACAACTTTATTCAAGCAAATACATAATATTGGATGATATTCCAAAAGATGTGAAAACGTGTATGTATTTTGCACAAAACTCCCTATTTTTCTGGACCTGCCAGGCCAACCAGTCCTCCCCAAAGCAATCCTATGCCCACACAGCAAAGATGGGCTGGGATGCTAAGTAGACTCAGACTGGTCCTCCTACCTGGTAGAGACCACAGCCTACTCTCAGTTGCCTGGACTCTGGGATGCATGGGTGAGAAAGGAGACTGAAGATGGAGCACTTCTGCCTCAAGTCCCTCGCTTTGGGATCTCAGCTTTGAAAATACTGAGATATGTCCTTAGGATGTATTAGTGTTATTTTCTTAATTATAATCTTTAATAACATAGCTGTATCTTCGCTGAAGAGGAACTGATACCCTTCTTCATATAAGAAGCATTATATTTTTGTCTTTTGAAGGGCTTTGTGCCTGATGATGTCATTAATATGCTGTGTTATTATCAACCCCAGAACACTCATATATGTGATCAAAACTAAGTCTTGTGCCCCATTTCTTACTGCTTATATTTTATGTATATTTTTAACCTCTTAAATAGCTCTACCATGTTTCTAAATTTAATTTATATCCTTGATGGTTTTCTACATATGAATTATTTTTCTCTGTGGTGGTGGAAAAACTTTGCTTCCATAAAGGCCATGCAGTTATCAAGATGAAGCAAAATAGAGTCAATTTTTTCTTGAGAGGTTGTTTCATATATCAAATGTAATTGTTTTGCCAGTACAAAAATACCTCCTACTACATATATTGTGTAACATATTTTGCAGATATATTACTGCTATATGCATTCAATGGCTGTGACTCAGCACATGACACCAGCAGAAACAGGCAGATGGAAACAACCCAGTCATACCTGGGGTGCCCTTGAGAAGGCTGCAGGGATCCTGACCTTGGTGAACAACTGCATGGGAAATGCTCTTCTGCAAGGTACAGAGGCTGTGCTAACTTGTGACCCAGCCTACAACTGGAAGAATGGTTGCTGCATGTGGAAACATGCCCAGACACACTGTGAAGCTAGTGGGTTTGACTGAGCGTGGTGCAGTCTGAGCATATACAGACATCAGAAAGGACAACCTGCATATAGGTACCTATGCCCCAGTGTTATCTGTGCTGACAGCCATACCCCTACCACAGCACTGCATTTAGTATCCTGTCTAGTTAAACTCAGCCTAAGTCAGACATTGTGTGATTCCTGGCTGCTCTCTCTTAATGAATCCTAGGACTCATCCAGAAACAAGAATTATTTCAGGGTGATACAAGCAGAACGTCACCCACCCTTTCAAATATGCATGGGGCAGCAGCAGATTTAGATTTAGCTTCCCCATTGTGTAAATTATTAGGGTTTTTTCCACAAATAATTGCCAGTTCAGGTCTTCACCTGTTACAAATTGCTTAATTTTCTTGTGGTTATGTCAGTTTACACCACTGCAAATCCAGTCTGATGACATAATTGAAAATCTGGGATAAAATGTTAATCTCCAAGAGCATCATAGTCTCCTCACACAGATGTTTCCATAGCAACATAACCATCGTGATACAACCATGGTGAATGGGGTTTTTTTATGATTTATTTCTTCTTCTGTGATATTTTAAAATGAATGAATATGGATGGGGACAGTATAGAAATAATACTTAATTGATCCACAAGTACAGGGAAGGATTTTGCAGAGAAAACATGGTTCTGTGTCTAATGGGGATATGTAGACATGTTATGAATGAGAAGTGGGAATATGGTCTCCCTCTAATATAAGTGTATTTTAGATTGAAAGATCTTGGCAGTATTTAAGTAGATGCATTAAAGTCTTCAACCAAAACACTACATATTCTTTACAAATATTAATTTTCTCACTAACCAGAATAGTATACTAAAGTGCTAAATCAACTGCCTCTGCCTCATCTGTCACAGGCAGAGCCAATCTTCTGACATAATCAACCCAAGTCAGTGAACATCCCTGCATAAGCCTGTTCCCCAGTGTCCCTTTCCCAAATGCCTGAGTCTTGAGCAGCAGGACTAATGATGCCTGATTACCTAAAGCTTTGTGTCTCAGATATCTAATGCATGCAGTTTCTAACTGAAGTATTTTTGACATTTATGACGGTCATGATAGCTCTCCTGTATGAATTCTCTACCATTTAATACAATGTTGGGCTTATTCATCACCCAGTGCTAGAATGGCAGGGTCCATCTTCCACATTTGGGTTTGGGGTTCTTTTGAAACTTTTAGAAAATTAACATATATAAGATCATTATCCTATCAAACTGCACCCCGTCAAACATGGCTGAAACTGATGGGCTAAAACGTTATGAAGTGTGAGTAGGCAGGCATGTACATTTGTTGTGAAGAAATACCCTTCTTCCCTATGGAAAAAAGATGAAAGAACTTCACAATATGTCTCAAAAACAAGAACCTGAAACTTTTATAGATTAATCGTCCCATCTGTAAGGTCCTTCGCTAGTTCTGTGCTCCCCATCTCTGATCTGACGTGTACTGCACGAGTGCAGGGATGGGCAGCCACTGGCTTGGAAACTGCTGAGAGCTGGAGGTGCTGTGCAGTCGAGGAAAAACCAGCTCTGAAGAGGGGAACTGATTGCCAGAGGCAGGACCCACCTCACAAGTTATTCCAGTTTTCCAGAAGAAATTATCTCTCTACCTGGAGGAAAGAAACAGTACCTTGTTTGGATCCTTTCCAAGGTAAAAGTGATTTTAGGGGCTTTCCCCAACCACAAATGATTTATGAGGCACTTACTGTAACAGCTATGCCAATAAAAAATTATGTGAATAAATCAGGCATGATCAACAGCCACATGTTGGTGCAGATCAGACTGGGGTATGTACATTTTCTAAACTTATATGTGTTACATGCAGACTCATGTACTCTCTTCATTTTTACCTGCTGCTGGGACTTCAGCTGAAGCCTTGACTGCACCTTCCAAATTAGCTCTCTGCACTTCCCCAGAAGGAAAACCAGAAGAAATTGCCTGCTCTTAACCACACATAAGGCTCTGCTTTGCAAAGCAGAGGAGCCATGCCCTGTCAGGAGCTCCCAGGCTGACCCTTGGGGTGCTCCAGGGCACCTGGGGGCTCACGCACCCCAAGACATGCCCGGTAGTTTCTGCAGGCTTTTCTCTGAAGTCCTCTCAGCTACCAGGGTGAACAGGGAAGCTGCAAAGCCCCAAGCATAGGGAACGTGCAGCAGCTCCACAGCTCAGGCTTTCAGGCATTTGAAAATGACCCAGTTGCCGGGTTTGATACAAGCAAACAACAGGCTTCTTGCTAGCCCATCCTCACTGGGATGGTTTGATTTTGTTGCTGGGTTCATGGGTTGGTTTTTTAGCTCTAAGAGCACCAAAAGCAGAAGGGTGAGTATGGTGCTGGACAGTGCCCTGACTCCTGCTTGGATATACACTCTCAGCATTATGGCTAGACTTGACAGTATGAAATGGCGTAGTGTGCCCCTCACATCTCTCTGAAGCTGAATTCTTGCATGGACTTATTGTCAAAACATGAATTCTACTCAGTTGCATGGTGACTTGACATTTGCAAAAAATATCCCAATTTGGGACCAAACTAAAAATTGGATGTGCAGTTGCAACACCCCATTTACCCACAGGGACACTGAGTTTGAGCAGAAAGATGCCTAGAGTCCCATAGATGACACCGCAGGGATAGCAGCAGCCCTCCAATAGGCAATATTAGGCCCAATGACAAAATTTTCCCTTTTGGACAGGTTGGGGGTGTCTTCCAGACCTGCTCTGGAGCAATCCAAAATTAGGCTAGCATCACAAGCTAGCCTCAAAAGTAGGGTACTCTATGAATCCATGCTTGCATCTCTTGCCCATGACAGGGATTAAGTGCCAGGTGCAAAATCTGAAGCCCTGCTAAAACTTCCCTGTTTAGTCTAACTATCCCACATCACAGTTTTGGCTGAGCCTGTCAAAGTGATCGAAGCCAAAGAAATGCTTTCCTCAAAAGCGTAAAAAGAAAATAATTTTAAATGATATTGCAAGTGCAAAATGAAAATGAGCTTAAAATTTAAGGGTGTCTGCATGACTGAAGAATTGTTTTTAGCACTGAAATTTAAGAGACCATAAATCCAATAATATGGTATACTGTCTTTAGGCATTTTTGGAGAGAAATCACAATGCTTTCTCAGAAATGCCATTCATTGATGATGTTAATTGTTTTGGGGCTTTTTCTGAGTATAACCTCTCAACAAATTTTAGCATTTGTGTTTTAAGTGCTTAGGGCTGGCAGCTGGATGACAGAATAGACAATATTATTATGGATTATAGGATCAATAATCCACGTCCTAAGAAGGAGTTATGTAAGAGACTGTAACAGCTTAAGCTTCAATAAATAACATGTAACAGATGACAGAAATAACAAACAT
Organism: Coracopsis vasa; assembly: GCA_026283785.1. Taxonomy (NCBI): domain Eukaryota; kingdom Metazoa; phylum Chordata; class Aves; order Psittaciformes; family Psittacidae; genus Coracopsis; species Coracopsis vasa. The sequence continues at coordinate 9,656 of JANHGB010036922.1, read as the reverse complement.
TCTCTAAATTAAAACATCAGCAGTTTTCTATACCAGAAAGTGAAATCACACATGTAATATTAAAATAAAAATGCATTTTTTAAAAAAGGTAATTAGAATGTGTACCATTGCTTTGTAAGAGGTTTAAGTACATATTTGCCTGAGCTGAAATATGTTCTGAGGCCTGACAGATCAGAACAAAAGTGTCTTTTCTTGTCTCTGCCCATTTTATCAGCTTCCATGATAAAAAAGAATTTTTTCTTTTTCCCTGTTTGAAGCTCAAATCACAATCCCTGAGGGAATTCATGCAGCAGAGGAGGAGGTGAAAATAACCTCTACATTTGAATACTATGAAAGCCAAGACATCACAAAGGTGTATTGGAGCCAATATTCCATTCAGATTTGGTTTTTTTTTTCCCATATTCCTTTTTAAGTGCAGTAGGGTATTTCCCTTTTTGCAGAGGGAGCATCAGTCTAAACACTGAACATCCTGGCTTTCGTGGTTTATAAAAAGAAGTAAATGTGATCAAAACATCATTTTTCTTTTTTGCCTGGGAGATATAGCAGTAGCTTTGATTTCCTTAATTACACCCATCACTCTGGAAAGGTCATAGTCTAATTCTGGTTACTATTCTGGGAGCAGGAGGAATAATTCTAAGGTTTTTTCACCTGCTTTTATGATCCGGCGAGGCTTCCTTCTTTTTTCTTTTACAGGAACAGCCACATCCTCCAGGGATTTGACTGGCATGTGACTACTCAGTCAACAGGAAATTATTTACAGTTTGATTTTTAATTACTTGTGATAACACAAATGCTTGAAAAATTGTAATCCAAGGACAAACCTCCCCCTCACTAAGAAAATTCAGATCATTTAACGCTGTATTGCCACATACTTCATATTCATTAACAATCCAACCAAATGAGGTTAAATTTCTGTTTTTCTTTTGTTTGCTTTCCTATTCTGTGTGTGTAGGAAACCATGAGCACAGCTCGAAACAAAGCCAGGGAAGATGATGTTTTGCAGATGACTCCCCATATCTGAGGTCCATCAGTGACCCAGGGGCTGCAAAACTGCCATCCACATGGTATATCACAATACTGTACTTGAGATCCAAAGAGCTGCAGACCACAAGGTGCTAACCCTTTTGGCCTTAATCCAGCAACACATTTAAGCATGTGCTTGCCATTAAACACCTGAGTTGCCCTGTGGGCTTCGACTGGATTACCTGTGTTTGAGTGCTCCGCTGGATGACAGCCAGAGCACTCAGCATCATGCTCTGGTTCCAAGGGTGAAGAGTACAGAGAAAGTTCATCAGCTTGGTGGTGACTAACAAATGCTGAAGACGCTATGGCTCTTTTTCTTAACTGCTGACCTGATCTATTGCCTCCTGCAGGCAATAGAAGGATCCATTTGGCCTTAACGTGATTACACAAGGCTCCACATGATTAGATAACTAGCTAAACCAATGATTTTTCTGGCTTTTCTGGTGAAACGCATTGCTCTCTGACGTAGATCTGGATCATTATACCACTCCACTAGTTTATTCCATCCCCTACTTTCCAATGGATAATAAATGGTACCATTGGATGCCCTCTTTATAGGCTTAACAAAGGCATTATTATAGTAAAACCTTCTTGTCAACGTAATTTCTTTTTTAATTTTGGTTTCCTCATTTCCTCTGAAACATTATACCCAGCTTTGAACAGCAGTGTGTTTGTAAATACTCTTTCAGACTGTTGTTATGAGGAATTTATAGTTCAGTATGATACTTCTGACATCCGGTTCTTCTTCTCGGGACATGACCACTAATGTGATTCACTTCCCATTGACATGTCATTTTTCGGCCAGTTGTCACTTAGGGTTGGAAACCACGGTGATTCTTTCTGCTTGGACAGCTCGGGCTTGGTTGATAATTTTGATGATGGGAATATCTTTAAGAGATATTCTGGTGTGGATGCATGTGCCTTCCACGCATGTTTTGCCTGAAGGACTGAATTATCACCTTTCTTCTTTCACACCAAAGGGTAAAGGGTCAGTTGCCTCTCTGTAGTTTCAAAGCAAAGGTGGGGATTTCCCTCCAAATGCTCATATCCGCAATGTGCGCTTGCAGGCCCCCAGAAGACACTGGCTGGTCCCCAGCTGCTGCTGCTGGCTCCCAGATGGGTTGGGAGCCCATCTGGCAGCCTTCCTCACTCCATAAATACAGGGTTTGCTCCCTTGGCTTCTTCACTGAGAAGTGCATATGCCCAGTGTTTGTTATCGGCAGCAGCGCATATATTGTGAGGAGCAATGTCCCCATCGGCACCTGAGCCAAGGAAGCCCCTCTGCTTATGAAATCCTGTACTGTGTGAGGGATCTTCATGGCCTTGTGCAGCCTCCTGTGGAAGGATCATTACCTCAGGGAGGAGAAGGATACAACCTTACCTCAGTCAGGAAATCCCTGCAATCTCCTACTTGTGGAGGTGAAGATGGCTCTAATTCAGAGTGTGCCAGGCTGCTGGATTTCCTATTCCATGGCCAGCCCTGCTTCTGCATGCTGGTGTCCAGAGATGTGCAGAACCTTTCTCCTGCCCTACATCCCTGTGACCATGGCTGTAGCTGGGGGAGGTTCCACTGACTAAGCACCAGTGGCACCTCCTTCAGAAGGTGAGTGCTGGAAAAGATTCCAGGCACAACACTTTTGGTGTCAGGCATCATTTCCATAGAAGACATCCCAGAAACATGGGATGAGGTTAGAAGCACATGACTGTAATTCCCAGCATAAAAAGGGAACTCACAAATACAAATAAATACAAATACAAGCACAAATGCAAATACAAACACAAACACGAACACAAACACAAACACAAATACAAATTCAAAGGAGCTATGCAAATACTCTTTTTCCCTAAAGTAATCACTGGGCTTCACACTTATCTGAGCTCTAACAATAGCTTTTCTTTTTCCTTTGAGCAATATGAAAAAGAAAGATCTTAAGGCTGTCCTCCAAAGTCTGTTCAACCTAACAGATACTTGTTTTGTTACAATTAATTATAAGAAGGTCAGGATTTTAGCTCATGCTGATGTTTCTGAAAAAAAAATTATTCCATTCAAGCAAGTTAATGAGTAGCTCCTCACTATTTTCTTTGTGTATTTTCTTTGGTAACAACACTATTTTCTGAATTCAGGCTAAATCGCTCACAGCAATTTTAGTCCCCTGAAAGGTATTTTTGGCAAGCCTAAAGGTTTCTTAAACGTCTTTACCTGCCTCTGTTCACTTCAGAAGACAATGCCCTTTATTTGTTATATGAATGCAAAAGAACAGACAGATCGGGTCAGAACAATTTGTGCAGGTGACCCTGTGCTTTCTCATGTACAGTGAAGCCGGTACCTTGGCCCAGTACGAGGAGTTCCCTAGTGTTCCCAGAAACACTTAGGAAAGGGAGTAGGAAATGCAGGTCATTCTCGGGTGATCCTTCTCCTCTCACAGGGCAGTGTCTGTCTGCCAGTGCTTCAGGGACTTGCTGAGCTGAGGCAGGCTATGAGGTTTCATAGCCATCCCTGGTGCAGCCATCATACAACCCTTCTTGGATTTAGTTAGGCTTTGGCCTTGGCAGCATCCTGTAACAATAAGTCCCACAATTTAATATCCACTGTGTGAAAGAAGACTTCCTCTGTTTGTTTTAAGCTTGCTGCCTGCTAATTTCAAAGGGTGCCCTTAGTTCTGTGCTAAGGAAAGAAAGGGCGGCTATTCCCCACCCACCTTCTCCAGATCTTTTAGTATTTATACACCTCAGTTATTCCCCGGCCCCCATTCCTTTCCAGCCTCAGAAATCTCAGCTTGTTTATTCTTTTCTAGTGCCATTGCCTTCCCAGACACCTAATTGCACATCTTGCTCTCTGAGCCTTTTCTAGTTCTTCCGTGCTCAGCCATGCTTCCCCATGCTGTGAGGGAAGGAAAACTCCAGCTTTGCTTTTTACAGTACCCTTGCACCCTGTCTCCATCTGGCAGACAGTAATCCACGAGACATGCACCTAACAGGTTTTCCACGGACAGTGCAGGGCTGTTGGATGGATCGACAGGTCTCCAGGGGAACCTGTTCCTTAAATAGCACAGTCTGCAAGGGCCTCTCCAAGTACGACCCATGGGAGGTTTTATCCCTTCATATCCCAATGGCAGGAGACTTTCAGTCCCCAGAGCTTACTCCCACCAGAAAATACCCTAGCGAAGAAGGATACGTGAGGGGTGCCAGGAGCTGCTTGGTGTCCATGGCAGATCCCTGCTGACCCAGCTTCAGCCCAGCACCTGGGCTGGGAACTATTTTTATTAAAGGCAAAGAATCGGTGTGTGATCTCAAGCAATTTCCCTCATGAGCTGGGTCTTGCTTGTCAGGCAGATTATCACCCACAAAAATCCGTCTGTTGGCCACAGGAGTACACAATCGTCTCAGACATGCAGAAGAATTTGAAGCTGAGGCAACAAGTGCAGCAGTCCCAAATGCCAGGCCTAGAGTTGTTTTTAACTCATTTGGCAATGCTAGGCATCCTTCCCCTCTCACTTGTACTGGGTTTGTTCCATGGATTTCATTCAAGCCAAACTTCCCTGGGGCTGGCAGAGTAGGCAAGGGATGGAGTGGGCTCTTTGTGCACGGTGGGCCAGTAGCCAGCTATTGATGGGAGCTGAGGATCTGGTCGAAGGACAGTAGTGACATTTACCATGGTGGAAAAAACAGCCGCTGGCATTCCTGCTTCCTTTGCCAAAGGGACAGGATGGCTGGGCAGGCAGCTTTGCGGGGGAGATGTAGCAGGAGGAGAACACTCAGCTTGTTTCTCCTCGACTTTCCATTTTCTTCATCTGAATAATGATCTTCCACATTTTCCCAGAAAGTGTACTGCTTTCTTTTAGATGTTATTGTCAAATACCTATCTTAAATGTCACACACACGGAGAATCAAGTGCATATAAACAGACGCCTAGATGGGAAGGGGTGCTTAGGACTAGAAGCTGATAGTAAAATTACCCTCCCAGGGTGTCATGCAAGTGATGGTTTTGAGTAGAACCATCTTCTTCTATTGAGATATCTGAATGAGCATCTGTTGTTGATGACTAAATAACAGTATAGATTGAATTAATCCTTGTGACAGGAGAGCTTTCTGTCAGAAACAATAGCATCAGCTAGGAGAGTTAATTCCTGGGTTTGTGTTATTAGTCACCCCAACCAATGCACATTCAAGGCAAGCAGTGTGACAGGATGCTGTGCAGTATTTAATTCCTCCACCAGTCCATTCTTCTTGCTGTCCCCTGCTTTAATTAGATGCTATTAATCAGTCAGTGGTTAATGAGGAGCCCATATCCATTTTTACCACTTGAGCCTTGTGTGCCAGCACATATGGAGCTGCATTGCAATTGCAGCTGTTCATAGGCAGCTGTGAGCCCATCCAAGCACCATTCCCTTGAATAAGTGGCATTTTTTTTGCTCCCTCTTCTTCCACCACAACAACGAATGAGTGTGAGTAAAGGACTGAGGTCTTGTTCTGCTATTTGTTGTACAAACAGGAATAGGCTGGAAGTTTTGGAGACATTTTTAAGCCGAAAGCCAAGATAGATGTCAACTGGGATTTTCTAAAGCTTTTGGATACCAAATTCCCCGGAAGTTGGAGGGTGTGGAAGAGGGAAGACAGAGAGTTGCTAAGCTATTTCTGCAGGTTATTTCTGTGCAAGTTAGTCAGCTAAGTTGCTTTACAGATTGGATTCAGTCCTGGGGTTTTTTTAAATATCAGTGTCTATTTATTTTTAAAATTTAAAATTTTAAATTTTCCATACTCCTTACCTGAAAGTAAGGTTAATCTTCCAGTTGTGCACTCAAATGTGCTTGAACAGATCATTGACTGTTGTTGCTTCTCTAAGTTAGAAATGTTTTAATCAGAATATGTTAATCACTGAGTACTCAGGAAGATGCAAAGTTCTCCAGAACAAAGAGCTTAGTGAAAGGCTGGAGCCCCAGCAGTAAACAAGAGAGAAGAACATGTGAATATGGAAAAGTAATTGTTATAAAATTGTATTTATTTAAAATAGCACACAAAATTATGATAAATTATTCACTTTCTCCAACTATTCTTTAGTTGACTTTTCCAAGTGCATCTCTCTTATCCATGAAACATTGACTAGTTCAAAAAGCACAGTGTCAGCAAAGGATCCTGAAAGAAAGTGGGATGCTGTTCCATGTGATTAAGCTATTCCTGGCTACTGTTTACTCAATGTTTGCAGCTATCACGATGGCACAAGAACTTCAGAGACAAAAGATCTTGGTTTGTTTCAGTTATTGAGTTCCTGTTTGCTGTACAGTATCAATCCCAATTTAGGATATAGCTTTCTGTTACTTGAAATAATTTCACAGCCTTTTATAAAACAAGCTGAAAAAAATAGAAATTCACGGAAGATCATAAAAAGTTTTGTACTTGATTGCTTTACTTCTGGTTTTCTCAATTTTCTCATCTATGTGCTATTGATGGCAACTGCATTATGGAACAAAATATGAGTCTTAGCTTTGAAAATAAAACAAGGTTTTCTATCACAATCACATTATAGTTATTGTTCTTTGTTTTTTGTAAATTGTATTTGTGAAAAAGGACTTTGATTTGCTTTTCTAGGCTTTCTACTTTCAGTGCGTACTCCCCAAGAGACAAAGTGGCAGCAGTCCCAAGGAGGTGAAAATGAAAATTTCATTGAGTAGCTGTGGAGTCTTAGGCAATATTTTTCATTTTTGAACTCTCTTTAGTTAGTATTTCTACAACAGTTTCCTGCCAACCGACTCTAACACTCTGGATATTGCTTTGAATAGCAACCCACCATATTTTTGGATGTCTAGCATCCCTGCAGCCCACATGTCATGCACAACGAGACAAATTTATCCCAGACTTATGGGACTCACTGTGTAAAAGATATTAAGCCTGTCTGAGTTCACAATGTCCAGTGCGTTTGGAACATACTGTGATTGTTGCAAATAGCTGACTAGGCACATTGAGTCATTGCACCTGAGTGGCACCAGAGTCACCACAGACGTGATGCAGAACTCATCTATGCACAAAGAGAGCATTGGACCAAATGTACTTCGGCTGATCTGCTTATATAGACAGTAGGACACTCAGATATGCTGGACTTCTCTCACCATCTAAACACATTTTGAGAAATATTAATTTTCATCCCCTTTTCCTCTTGTCTCGTGCTTCACATCTTAAGACAATTCTGTCAATTGATAATCCTGCTCTCCAAGCCATTTCACCAGTAGACTCCTAGGATGCCGTAAAGCATGGTCTCTGTTCACTGGAAAATAAAACATTTTGGAATTTCCCAATTTCAAACCAGGTGTCAATGAAGGATAGGGAGATATTTTACTAATAAAGATCACTTTTTGGTAGAAAGTGTCTCTGATGATTGACTATCTTTTTGGTAAACTGCTGTTCTTTTCTAAGCAGGGTAACAGAAGTACTAGTTCGATATTGAAGTGTTCTTTAAGCCAGCCATTATGACAGCTCAAGTTGTTTCATTCTTTACTGCAATGGATCACTTAGACTGAAGCCCGATTACAAATCATCCAGCCAGAGAACCCAAGGTTAGAAAGCATGACCGCAGCCTGGACAAGATCTCAGAGCTGGTGTATGTAATGGTATCTGCCTAACAATCCAGTTTTGCTCAAACTACAGTCAAAGGAAGAAAATATATTTCAAATTGTTTAAATTTGTAAAGGTATTTTTGAAATCTAGGCTTGCAGATTTTACAGGCAGAGTAAATATTGTAACATACAAATTTGCCTTCATAAATATTCACAAATATTGGATTCGAAGTTTATCCATGTGGGTATTTGCTCTGTAAGAGTTAGCACTTTCATCCAGTCAATGCAGGGAATTGTACTACTAGACTTCTGCGACCAATTACAAGTAAATGGTTACATAGACATTTAACAAGCACATCTGAAAAAAACAAATTTTTTGAGGATGCAAGTTTTCTGTAAACACTGTGTTGAAAGTAAACAAGTTAAATGCATTTTAAAGTTTTCTTTTCAGTCTTAATTATTCCCAAAGCATTAATCAAGGCAATATTTCGAACGTCTTTAAAGAGAGATCTTTAACATGGCTGCTTGTTCTCTGCTGGTGTTCTGAACCTCAGAGGCTAAAGAAGATGCAAAGTAGAAATGAAGGGTAATCTCATTAATTGATTACATTTATCATTTTGAGCATATGTAAAACTGTTTAAAAAGCATTTTAAACACACTAGGTAGACTATACTAACTGTATACTAGCTAGACTTCAATGTGAAACAATAAGGAGGATTGCAGTAAATAGGCATGTCCTTATATGAATAATTTGGTCTCTGAATATACTTGAACAAAGACCACTGAAATGTATCTGAATGCTTTGACAGTCAGCGCTTATCTGATGCTCAAAACCTATTTATGACATTCATTTCTTTAAGTAGCACAGAGCTTCTAGGATGCCAATGAAATGCATTTTTGTGTGACATGGGTAATCTTTCATCTCTCTGTGGACTATAGAATTCCCACATAATGCTGTAGTAAAAACATCTGCATCTCAGTGCAAAGAAAATGATCACAGTTTTTAGAACCTACGCTTTTAGAGTTGCTGCCTCTTTCTTTTCAAGATTAAATTCCTTCATATGCCCACAAATAAAAAGTAATGCATACTTGGTTCAAAGTTATGTTTTTCCTCATTCAGCTCCTTGTTCATTTCTCTCTGAAAAAGAGAAAATAAGTATCTGAAAATCCACTGGGGTTTCAGGCTGCTGTGAGTCTGGTGGTTTAGATCTGCTTTCACTAATGAAAAAAAATAATCCCCTTCTACATGCCCCACTTTTAAAATCATCTTTTATTTTAAGCTTTTCAAGATGCTCATGGTTTTGTCATTATCAAATGAAATTCCTCCAATATCAGTAAAATTTTGTGAGTGAATCTGAAGCAGAACAAAGGAGAACAATAAACACTATTATTAAAAAAGCACATCTTTCTGAAGAATGGCTTTATTTTAATTTCCCTCAGAAAAGACAATGTGCAATACTTCCATAGCAATGACCCTAGTGAAGGTGTTTTACTATTTTTTATAATACTTAAAAATGAGTTATCACTGTCTCCTGCATTGTAGAAAGAGCCAGACAGCCTCTGAATACTGCAAACACAGTTGTGCTAAAAAATACATGTACACTGTTCCTTACTGATGTTCATAGTCAGTGTTGACATGAACTCCATGGTGAGCTACTTCAGGGTAAGCACATAATACTTTCAGTCTGAGTATCTACCATCTCTAGTCATTGCAGCATCTGATGTCTCTGTTAGACTTTTTTCTACAAATGTTTAACTATTAGAGTGAATATTTGAGGGGATAGGGAGGGAAAGAAAGAGGAAGGCAGAGAGCGAAGCCCTTTTTGACAAATCTAGGGCCTTTGATTCACCTGAACAGATCACCTACCTGCATGCATTTTAGATTTATCTCACAGATTTGTGCTGGGGTTATAGTAAAATAAATACTCAGCCTCAAATTCACCATTATGAGTGGCTTCTTTGAGTCTGCTGTTCACATCTCTGTCTGTCTTCATTATAAAATCATATCCAAGCAGGTCAGCCCTGGAAGATAAATCATGTCAGCACAAAGCTGGTTGTGAGATGTGATTTATTGGCTTTGTTAGG
>JANHGB010036921.1:3128-15176 GCA_026283785.1 Coracopsis vasa | reverse complement strand
CAAAATCATTTTGCATGACGGTCTTTTGTTTTTGCTAGCTTTGAGTCTGTAACCTCCATTCCAGTGTCTCATCACCCTCACAATAAAGAATTTCTTCATGAGATCTAATCTAAATCTCCCCTCTGTCAGGTTAAAGCCATTCCTCTTGTCCTGTCACTACATGCCCTCGAAAAGTCCGTCTCCAGTGTTCCTGCAGGCATCTTTAGGCACTGTGAGCTGCTCTAACGTTTCCCTGGAGCCTTCTTTTCTCCAGCCTGAGCAATCTCATCTCCCTCAGCATATCTTCATTCTCTAGCTCTCCAGCATGTCTAGTGGCTCTACTCATAAGAGTAAAAGGTCTCGGGTGTTTTTTGTCTCTTTCCAAGAGGAAAACTACACTTACCTCAAAGTTCATCCTTACACTTAGGTAACATTTATCTGGGCAGATCCTGAAAGCAAAGGTGAGAGAAGGAGAAGAAATCTGTCTATTAGAGGGATGATGCCTCTGAGACAGGGCAAAACCACCTGCCAAGGACAAATACCTCACTTCACCATCATGCTTCTCATGATCATCTGTTCAGGCTCTATGGCCCTTGTTCAGGGTCTCTCATTTCATGCTAGACAAGTTATGTTGCTACCTGAACCACAAGCTGGGAAGCAGAAAGATAGGAAAAGACTGGAAAACTTTAGAGAAAATGTAAGGGAGAGAGCTGTCCATGTCTAGCCATAAATGGACTGAAGAAGCTCAGTGACTTCTCCTTCTAATAACAAACTGATATAACAGCCTGATGAATGAGCCCACAGGAAGAGTTCTGAAGCAGCAGACCATCAGGTGCATTTATATCCTCAAGGAAAAGGTGCTTGGAGAGCCTAGAAAACACCCTTGGAGATCATTTTAGAAATAAACCTCCAATGATTCTTAGGATAATTGTTTCCCAGAGTCACAGGAACAATGCAGAGTTGTTAAATAACTTCTTGTTATTTTAAAACATATAAAAAGTATTAAAAACCATGTTAAAATGTGTGTTCTGAGCAATGCCTCATGCAAACATAATGATTAAGATAAAAAAAGATTATAGGCTTAATTGTAGAAATAGTCACAATTTTTTTTTACCACTGTTTAATTCCCTTTTTTTTTCTATTTTGTTTTCTATTAAAGCCTGGCATCCCTGGTTGACAGCTTAATTATTAAGGTAACATGATGGATAAAGGGCCTTGCTCTCTAGTGCCTCCCACTAACCAAAAGCTTGCAAACGCATCTGCAAAAATGCCACAGTTCTTCAAAGTGAAGATAATAATTTCCTTGTTGTTCAGTGTCCTTAACACTGATTATATAAACTTTTAAAGAAAAAACACCTTTTCATCACTAAGGGTAGCTGAGGGAAGTCAGAGATAGATGAGGCTTCAGATCACTGAAAGACCGTAAGCTACCAGTCTTGAGCTGCTCTAGAGCATCCACCAAACTTCTCTACTTTATTGGGATGAATTAAGGGCATCCTGAAAACATTTTAGGAATATTGAATGCAGGTCTACAGTACCTACAAAAACTTTTTGCTCCAAATCAACTTTTTAAACTGTTTGATTTTTAAAATATTACAAAAAAAGAAAAATCAATAGATGTGAGAATCCAGAATAAGCACATCATAGTCAATAGAGTCAAAACTGCATAATCAATAGAGACTACATCTGACCAGAGGCAGAAAAATTTGAGTACCAGTACAACAAAGTTTACTGCAGATATGATATTACATGCACTCATCAAAATTGCAAAACACTGCAGAATGGTCTTCTGATGATGGCAGAGAAACTGGTGAATTAAATTCTGTGCCAATAAATACAAAGAACTGTACAGTAGGACATGAAAGAAAATAATCAAACAAAACTTATCTGTACCTACATCACAATAGGCTCTAACTTTTAAAATATACCTCCAGAAAAAGAGGTTGATTTGATGCATACAGAAATGTCAACACAATGTCAGCAGGAGACCAGGAGTCAAACAGAGTTAGGGGTTATTAGTAAAAGACTAGACAAGAAACCAGAACATCTCCTTCCAGTCCAGTGTATGCAACTAGTGTTCCAAATGCAGCATGTGTGCTTCTGGTTATCCCATCTAAGAAAGGTACAGAGAACTTGAAAGGCAACAGTGAAGGATATGAGAGGGGATCAAAGGTAAAGAACAGCTCTAATCAACGACAGGGTCTTTAGTCTCGAAAAAGAAGAGATGTGGAAAGGCTGTAACAGAATTCGGCACAGCATGGAGTCATTACACAAGAACTAGTGAGTACCAGATGAAATGATCAGCCAGAAGATTTACACAAAGAAGTGCTTGTTCACGCAGTGCATAATTAAAACATTGCAGGAAGATGTTCTGGAAGTTATAAATAGGTTCAAAAAGCAATTAGGCACTGCATGGAAGAAAAGGCTATCAGGGTCTGTTAAGCTCAAAGAAAAAATAGAACCTGCAGCACAGGAAAATCTCAAGCTGGAGTCTGCCTAAAGGTGGGAGACTATGACACAGAAATGGGATAATATCAGTATATGCCTGTTCAGATATTCTTTCCTTAGGCATCTTCTATGCCCATGGATAGATACAGGCTACCGAGCTAAAAGGACTGTCATCTAACACAGTATGACTCTTTGATGTCTTAACTCCAACCTTGGAGCCTCAAATATATCTTCATATGAGGTGTCACCTCAAGAAACACCTCTTTCAGGCCTCCCACTAGAGCCGAATCAACCAGAACTGAGACCTGTATGCATTCAGACAGGAGCAAAGCAGAGCCTGCTTGCAGACAGGCAGTGTGGACACCATTCTTGATGCTGCTCTTTCCTCCCAGGTCTTTCCAGACCTCTTAAACTGTAACAATTATTAGACATAAAAGCAAAAATCATGAAGAAATTGTGAAGGAACCTAATCCTTCACATACCCTGCCACTGAGAACTATCCCACCTTAACAGTGAGTGGGATAAGCAGGAAAACTAGAATACGCCTGCAAGGAAGACAGCTTGTTTTGGAAAGATTGAAAGGAAAGAGGGTGTTTTGTTTTCATCAAGATCATGTGCGTTTTCCATGAAGTTCAGAAGTAATGCAGGTTTGCTGCTGTCTCCACATGAGTATGAGAAGGAATAATGGGAAAACATGGGTCCTCTATAGACCTCGGGCACCTGAAGGGCAGGTTGTAGTGTCACTAAGGAACATCAAGTGCCCAAATATATATTGCGAAAGCATGGTGGTTTTAAACTATTTATAGAGTCCTTGAAATGAATCAGGATGTATCAAATGGTATAGGAAGTTGTAAGGAAAGGAAAAGTTTTGGGTTTGGTTCTGTCTAACAGAGAGGAACTGGTGAAGAATCTGAAAAGGGAAAAAGGTAAAAGGACCGCAAAACTTACTGATAGGTAAAAGGACTGCGAATCACTATTCTAAGAAAAAAGAAGGAGTCAGAGAAAAAAGTAAGGATAATGGACTTCCCAAAAAAATAAAAATAGTAGATTTCAGCAAATCCAGGGAACTCATATATGAGAGGTTTTGTGAGAGTAATTTAGGGTGTATAAAAAAGGGCAGAAGAGCTGGCAGTTACAGGAAAAGAGTGTATTAAAGGCCTAGTAGCAGCCTATCTTGATACAGGGGAAGGACAGAGAGCACAGTGAGAAGCCATTATGACTGCATCAGGAGCTGTTTAAGGGCCTGAAAGTAAACTAAGAAAAAAAAAATTACACAAAAGGTAAAAAAAAGGCATCATTAAGGACAAGGTATAAAAACCTCGGGAATGGTTTGGGATAAAATGGGTTACAGGTGGAAGAGAACATTAATAGTGATAGGAAAGGGCTTTATAAGTACTTTAAAAGTAGGAAAAAACATAGGAAAGTACCAGCCCATTACTTCACAGAGAAGAAGAACAAATAGCACATAATCCAGAGAAGACTGAAGAATTCAATACTATCTTTGCTGAAGACTACACTAAATGATTATGAACAGCTACTTAAGGCAATTACTTTCAAGAAGACAAGTTCAGATAGAAAATGAATAGGTTAAAGAATATGTAGATAAGATAGCACTATTCAAATTCATAAGGTAAAATGGAATTCACCAACAGGTATTGAGGGAGTTCACAAAATAATATGCAAACCATTTGCAGTTACCTCTGAGGACTTGTGGAAGACATGAAGGATGCCAGAGGATTGAAGCAGAGAAAAGAGAGCTCATAAAGAAAGGAGGACACAAAATCATGAGGCCAATCAGCCTCACCTTTACCCTTAGAGTGACTCTGAAAGGAATTATTGAACAATTTATAGGCACCATGGTAAAAAACAGGTGATAGAAAGAGTCAATATGGATTTGCAAAGAATATATCATGTCAGATCAACTCAATTTCCTCCCTGACAAGCTAACACAAGATTTGGGTGAGAAGGCAGTGGTGAATATGATTTAAGCTGACTACATTGAGGCTTTCTTACAGTCTCACATAACACCCTATGAACAGCTGAGAGGAATATGGTATAAAAAGTATTTCTAAAATGAGTGCTCATCATTGCAAACATACATATCCATACTCAGAATGCTATTTTCTCTGCCCCAAGAATATTGAATATTCAAATTGTGTTTAGCCAGACTATCTTAGCTATCCTGGGGAAACACAGCAGGGCAAAAAGCTGCCACGCATTAACCGCTTCACAAGAACAAGCCTATACAGCCCTTTCCCCATTGATAAATGTGAGGCAGTTGGAAGTGTCTCTATTGAAGAGTGGCAATTGATCGTCTCTTGCCTCGGATGAAAACTTAAAACCCCAACCTACCTTGTCTGCGCCTGTGTATATAGGAAGTGGCCATTGCCTTGGTGAAGCTAACGAGTGGTGTCCATGAATTAAAACCTTTCTCTTTAATGAACTCTGTGCAAAGAGGTGAAGTTTAGACTACACACATTTCTCTGATTCAGGTAAATCCAACATTTCAACCATTAATTGGAGCTTGCTATCAACATCAGGTCATTAAACGAGTCCTGTGAGGGTCTTTCATGCATATAGCTCATTCAATATTATCTTTAATACCTTCGATAGTATTAAAAAGGCCCATAAAACCTGCTGATGAAGTCAAGCTGAGAGGCTTTGCAGAGGATCCCCAGAGGACAGCATCAGAAACCAAGATGATCTTGACATATTGAGGAGTTGCTCTGATAAAACTAAAATCAATAAAAAAGTGCTTTGCTTAGGAAGAAGAGTTCCAATCCAAAAATGGGAAATAACTGGCTAGGCAGTAATACTGCAGAAAAGAAGTCAGTGTGAGAGCTGACCACTAAGTAGAACTCAACAATATGCTGCTGCTGCAGAAAAGGCACAACTCATTCCTGACTGTATTAACATATGGAAGACACAGGAGGTAATTAAAATTATTCTCCTTTATCTTGGTGGTGAGACCTCAGCTGGAGTATTGTGTCTAGTATTCGGCATCCCACGAAGATGTTAGAAAGATTGGAGAGAGTCCAGAGGATAACAGCAAGGATAGCAGGTTTAAAAATGGCATGTGGGGAAACTGGCTTTGTTCTGTTCAGGAAATGATGATATAAGGAGGGATATATCAGTGGTCTTCCAACCCATACAAATTCTGTTTATGAAAGAGACCTATGGGGAAAAAGAAATTTGCAGAATAGACAGTTCACATTAAACTGTTAGAGGATGCTAATGAAGAAGAGCATCAGAAAGACCTCAGATAATTTGGAGAGCTCCTCCGACAGAGCTTTTAAAGAACAGATATTTATCACTGATGAGATAAAGATATGCTTATTCCTACCCTGTTCAGGAATAAATATCCT
Organism: Coracopsis vasa; assembly: GCA_026283785.1. Lineage (NCBI taxonomy): Eukaryota > Metazoa > Chordata > Aves > Psittaciformes > Psittacidae > Coracopsis > Coracopsis vasa. Next base: position 9,384 of record JANHGB010036921.1, on the reverse strand, counting down.
TCCAGCCCTGCACAGTCCTTTCCCTTCCTTCTCCCTCCTGTCTGAAAACTCTCTGCACTTGGGAGGAAGCCCTGCAAATCAAAGCAGAGTAAACCAGGAAAATCTCATCTGGCTGAACACAATGAGAGTCAGGAAGCAGCTGTGACACATTCAAGGGGTGGCTGCAGGCTGGATTCAGAGGAAACAAAGGAATTCTCTCTGAATCAAGCAGTGGGTAGCCAATATTTTAACATCGCTGTCCTCAGCATCTTCTGCTGGCTCACTCTCGATAGATGCCTGCTGAGCACAGAGATGACAGACCCTTTTTCACCCACCATGCTGCAAGCATTGGACATGTTTCTAATCTTTTGGATATTGTATTGCACATGACCTTGAGAAACTTGCTAAGGGGAAAGCAAGGAGTCAATGGTGAGGCTATGAATGGGTAATTTTTGCTTCATGCTCATCCTTTATTCCTTGAATTCAAGTCTTGGCACTTTTTTCCTACCCTGTGGCTCATTAGTAAAAATGGGAGAAGGTAAGGAAGTTTTCACTCACAAAATGGTCAGAAAAATGAAAGAAGCAGAAATAAGCATTCAAGGGATATTATCTACAAATGTCATTTTTATTCAGAAAGTAAAGAATTATTTACTTCTGAATGCCTAGTGAACATTTTCTTATGAAGTTTGTCTCTTTCTGTCACCATCACAACTGCTGCTCCTGTCAGATCCCCTTATTTCACAGTTCCCCCCCAAAATTACCTACTTAAAGAGCAAGTAAAACCCATTTCCTAGTAGGTTTCAGCTTGTCAGCAGAGCAGCATGATTTAAATCATGTGCATGAATGGTTCTTGAAGTACTTTGAAGCTGTCCCTGTTACTTCCTCCCAAGAATAAACCAAATGTTACCATAATGTCTGTTCTCTGATAAACGAGAGGCAACTTCTGACTTGAGATGCCTGCACTTGTGTCTTATCCCAGGCAATAGGCATTACAAAGGAGCATCTTAGGGTGAAATTTAGCTTTAAATGCATTTCTTTCCTAAAAAGCACACCTTTCACACTGAGCTGTGTTTAGAAAACGAAGTGTAACCAAAGACAAGGTACCCTGAAAAGACTGCTTCAAACAAGCATTCTTTGCCAAAATCAGATTTCTCAGACTTTGCGACATGTTGGTTCATTTCCTTGTAGGATCAAACTTTAGGATATGATAAGAGTTGTATCATCTAATAGAGCTCTCCTCCTGAGTAGGACAGTTCTTATATTGTGTTTTATTAGCCATGCAAGGAAGAGGGGAGATGCCTGGTTAGAAACTGATCCAGGACTGCTGTCTATCAGAGGTACTTTGCATTGCTGTTACTGAATCAACACTTGCTTTTGCAGCTTCATGCTCTGTGCTGTCTCTGGTTTGCTATCACTGTGGTTGCTCAGCTGCGCCCACAAGATTGATAGGATGATCCCTGTTTCCCAAGGTCTTCTGCAGCTGAGGTTGCAGTACTCCAGCAGCAGCAGGCAACAATGGGCAGGCAACAGTGGATGGGAAGTATCTGTGCACATCCAGGAGTGCTTTGATCTCAACATCAAAGCCCATATGGCCCAGAATAAGGCAAGGCATATGCCTACCATGACTTCTCCCTGATGTAGCCTGATCGTTCCATCAGGCATTCCCATGGGAGTGACCAGGGGTGCTCAGAAGGTACAAAGTCTGGATGTAGGACGGAGGCTGGTGCATTGTCCACTGCTCTATGACCATCCAGGTTTAGGTCTGGGATGGCTGGATCTGTCATGGTTGCCTTTACTGTAACACTGAAGAGAGTCATCTAATAACAAGCTTATAAAAAACCCCAACAGATGAAATAACTGAGATCCACGCTGCAGAGTTAGGAGCTGCACTTGAGTGAAACAAAAGCCTTGGCAGGTGTAATGAACTCTTCAGAAAACATTGCGCATTTCAAAACAGTGGCTTAGGAAGAGTCACAATCAATGTGGAAGAAATAGCTCATTTCCCAGTCACAGTAAACACTGGCAACAACAGTTCACTCAGAGAAAGCAATCAGATTGCAAACACTTGCTCAGGCAGAGTCAGGCCCCTGAGCTCACAGCAGGCAGGAAACACAAATAAATCAGAGGAGAGGAGCTGTTTCACTCCTTATACATCACACTGGTGCTACAACAGTGCAGAAGCTGGGAAAGTTATTGTGAATGGGGAGACGATCACACTTGGTTCATCAGAAAGCAAAAATCAGGGGCTCTGAAAACGAAGAAGGAACCCAGTCTTAAATAATTAATTCAGGGCTTCATTTTCCTTCTAAGCAGGTTCTATATTAATAAGTTGGGTTTAGCAGCGTTTCAGTACAATTAACTCATTGCTGTGACAGTGATTTGTGGTTCTATCTTCATTCTGCAAAGTAGCACACAAGCAAAAGACCAAAGAAGGCTAAAGCTTAAGGTGTCTGTAGTGGCTGCACATCCCAGGGGAGTCCAGACTCACAGCATCTGCAGCACTGGGCCAGTGCAGTCCTGCTGGCTGCAGGTCTGAGCCAGCTCAGGCAGCAACAGCCTTTTCAGCCACACTGGGGTTAATCCATGTCCTGGATAATCCCCTCACAGGTAATTAAGAGTTGGCCACATCCTGGAAGGTAGCAGATGGATCTTCAGAGTACCTCCAATTTGCTTTCATTCAAATGTTCTGCATGGGAGATAACTGGTGTGTTAGTCAATGGTGCCTGCTGTTTGGATGAATGCACTGCATTACGCAGAAGAGGAATATGCATATATTTCTTACACAGCTGGACAACTTTCATAGGACATGATGGAGAAGCTTCAATTAATATTTAATAAGGAATAAATCAGATCGATAGCTGTGTGAGTTTTTGCTGGTGCATTTACTGTTTGACAGATTAAATTTATACAGAAACAGTATTAACAAGAGCTTGAGTTTCCCCAATGTACTGAGTCTGCTCACATCTGAGAGCAAATCAGTACTCCTCAGTCCAGACATGGTTTCAACCCATAAACCGAGGAACACAAATTCATCAGCAGTTTTATAAATCATCTAGATCTAAAACAAATAGGCTTTAAAATAGGAAGATGACAGTAAACCAAAATTATTACCAAAAATAAGCCCAGCAAAGCAAGCTGCACTCAAGTATTGACCTTTTAACATGTGTGTGTATGCGTGAAGTTTCTCTTTGGAAATGGGAGGCTTTTTTCTTCCTCTGATCTGATTCTCAGCACTTAGGAAAGCTGCCAGCAGCTGAGGAACAGCCACGTTTCACATGCTTTCCTTGAACTTTATTTGATAGAGCTTAAACCATTATGTTATTGCATTGGATTAGGAGGAGTGCAATGCGGCATTGCATCATTACCTGAATTTAGTTGACCTCTGGGAAAATGTACTTCTGACGTCTCCATCAATCCGGCCTTGTGTTTTTAGCAGGAGAGATGCTGAGGGAAGCTCCAGCACAGCATCCCAGGCCAAGCTTCCGTGCAGGATCCATCCCCTGAGAGCAGACAGCCCAAGCGCTAACCTGCTTGCGTGACTTCTGTTGCCACTTGACTTTGCACAAGGTGACTGGTCCCAACACGGGAGAGGGGAGCTGAATCAGGAATAACACAGCCAGGCAATGCAATGTGCTGATTGGTGTGTGAAGAGGGTGGAGGGAGAGGAGGCTGTTGGGCTGTGAAGCAATTTTTCAAACAGGTGAGAAGTCTTTTATCTTCTTTTTTCTCTCTTGTGCTCTCGAGCAACCTCCATTTATCAGCGTATGAAAGGAATTGATTATAAGAGAAATACCCAGTCCATATAAAGATGTGTCTGAAGGCACTGCAGGCTCTCAAAACGTGCAAGCACAACTTGGGTTTACACAGCTTACAGCCTTTGTCTCACAATCAAGGATGCTGTAAGGAGATGTTGATCCCAGCCCCTTCCATGTCACCATGCCAGTCTAGGGGCTCAACGTGAGAGAAACCTTTTGGGATACGGCTGGAAAGAGCTGAAGCAATTGTTGGGAAAAGCTACTGTCCTTTTCCCACAGGTATGCCTGTGATATCACTATCTGAATGTGAGCAAGGGGGTCAACTTAGTGCTGATCCTGATATTGAGATAAACATGTACTTAGGATTAATTTAGGTTCTTCTTTCAAGACAGGTTCCTTTTATTTTCCTCCTATGATCTAATTCTTTGAACTTGTTCTGTTATCACAAGATTTTTGTTTATTTAGGACAAGATCCCAGGTTTCACAGAGGAGCATGACTGGAGCTGGTTGCAGTGAAGAAAGCACATGCTGGCTAAAGGATTGTTTCAATGTCTCACTTTCTGAGTGCTGCAGTGCCATGGGAACACCGCAGCTGTTCCTCTATCCCTATACCTTCAAATGTGTCACCCCTATAACCTCCTTAGGATGCACGACTCCAAAGTGCTACAGTGCAGAGTTTCACAGCATCCCTAGCCCCACTGCACAGCAGAGCTCACACAACCAGCTTTGATCTGAAACTGGCTCCAAACCAGCCCCATCAAAGGTGTTTTCACAATCAATTACCTAAAAGCTCTGTAATGGGCATTTTGAATATAAATGTGGTCAAATCTTCCTTGAAGATTACCTGTAAAGGGTTAATTTATACCTGATCATTTAATAAGCATTCTGCAATTAGCTTTCAGAAAGCTCATCAGCCCAATAGGTTGCCCACACTACAGTTTTTCATAATTAAAAATGCCTCTTATGCAGGTGTTAGTGTCTGGAAGGTGCTTATAGCAGCAATTAATTATTTACTAAACCTTTAGCTGTTTATAATGAAAAATTCATAGAAAGTGTGACCATAAACAGACTAAGCCAGGAAATTCTTCAGCAGATAAATTAAAAAAGAAAACTAAAAGCATTTCATTTCAGGCAGTGCAAGTGCCTTTTCACCCACCAGATCAAGGGGCAGCATGGAAAAGGACCTTTATCTGACACCAATATATAGGATGCTGCTTGTCATCAAAGAGAAATGCACCACATCTCTTTGACAGCATTTTCTTGCTTGAATTAGGTAACTTTGCATGCAGCAGTCAGCTCTGGATAACATAAACAACTATTTGTAAAGCTTGTCACAAGGCCAACAGCATCCCAATACTGTGCTGTGCAAGAACTTCCTCTTGCAAAGCAACTTCCCATCTTCACACAGCCCTCCCAGGTATCCTGGCTTTTGCAGGCTGTGAAGCTGTTTTGCACTTCCCTTATGACACCATGGTTATAACCACACAGTTTTTGTATCTCCCCATGTTCCCATGTGATGGGCTTAGGGGGTTGTTTTGTTTGGTAACATGTATTCAAAGTCAATATTGAATATCAAATGGATAAATCACTGGGTTTGGCTACCTGAGGAAAAGCCTTCTTTCACTTTAAAATGTCGGTGTGCTATCAATTCCTTTGTATCATAACTGACAAGTAACAAGCTACCACGAAGGATTTGCTTGACCGCATCATCAAGTCGCATGAAAAAGCATCCACATCACATGAGGCATCCCTAAATGAATAAAGCAGTCAAAGGCTGTTGAAAGCATTGTAAGGCTGTTATGAGAAACAGAAAACCAAGTTGTAGGATGTATTTGCAACAGCAAATACATTTTAAAAACAAAGGTAACCTCCTGGAAAATACTTTCTACACTGATCATGAGGGAAGAGGGATCTAAATTCCAATATGAAATTGGACCTTGACTTTGATAGGAAATGTAGAGGTTTCTTTGTCTCATGTTCCTCAAACCCTGTAAAATCAAAGCTGACCTGACAACAAACATTCATCATCTCCCAGTTTTACCCAGAAAAAGAAGGGGAGAGAAAGGAACAGGAATTTAAAGAAAGAGGGTAGATTTAGATTAGATTTAAGGAAGAGAGTTTTTTACATTGAGGGTGGTGAGACATTGCAACAGGGTGCCCAGAGAAGCTGTGGATACCCCATCTGTGGAAGTGATCAAGGCCAGGTTAGATGAGGCTTTGAGCAACCTGGTCTAATGGAAGGTGCCCCTGCCCATGATAGGGGGTAGAACTGGATGAATTTAAGGTCCTTTCCAACCCAAACCATTCTATGATTCTGTGCTTCTAAGAGTCTGTGGCAAACATTTCCCATTCTTCCTCCTCATGGTATGGCAAATTGCTCATTGTGACCAGGTTGATGTCTCGAGTATTTCTGAGTCCTGGTACCAAACCTATTACTACTGAGCAGCAATGTGGGTAAACTCTGCAAGGCAATAATGCCCCCGTACTATTGCTTTGGACTGGACTGGTCTGGTCTGGTCCTC